>JAULCE010292179.1:0-18037 GCA_032359355.1 Macoma nasuta | reverse complement strand
GCAAGGGAAATTCCCCGGAGAATTGTTGAGTTCTGTCCACTAATAAAATTTTTGAAATGTATAAAATGTTATAATAAAGATGAACAATCAAAACCTGATGATGAATCAAACGCGTAGGGAGTTGATGGAAATAGCTAAAGCGGAAAATGTGCCATTCAGTGGGATCAACAAGAGGACGTTGATCGATCGAATTCAACACTACCGTGACACAGTGGGCACGCTCTATAGAGAGAGAAAAGGAGATCTGAAAGCTCTTGCTAAATCAGAGGGGGTGAGAGGCTATGGAAGTCTGAACAAGCGCAAATTGATCGATGTAATTTTATTCCATCGCAGGGTCATTCAACCTCACATCAAAGACCTTAGTAAACTGACAAAATCAGAGCTTGTTAATCGAGCTCGAGTCGAAGGTTTGAAAGTGATCGGTGGAAGAAAGGCTCGCATAGCACAAAACATTGCGCTGAATAGAGTCTCGAGTAGACCCATGAAACGGATTGTCGAGGATGTTGCCAACAGCTCCGTCGTTGAAATTGCATTATCAAGGGGCTATACACCTGAGGAAATAGAAGGTGCATTTGAAGGCGACTATGTTCGATTCAGGAGTAAAGGTGTAGAGGAGAATCGCGGATTGGTAAGCGTAGAGCAGTATTTACAGCGAACTAGGCATCATGTATCTAGAGTGCTTGAAGAGATGGTCGAACGAGGAGGAAGTTGGAAGGTTCAATTGAACCTGGTGATCTTGTTCAGGAAACAAGATGGAAGCGATGAAGTGCAGAAGCCTATATGGTCTTCAGCCCGCGTCGTTATGGAAGGCACTGACATGGAGGAGGTCTTAGACGAAATGCGTGCTTATTTGTTGCAGAGGTACGATAGGTTGCTAGACACGATGGAGGGAAGCAACTTTGTATTCGTACGGGTGGTGGAGATGACGTACCACTGTCACAGAGTAGATTTGAATCGAGGAGGTTCATATATCGAGCTACCTGAGTGGTTGAAGAACAAGAAGTGTTGCATCAATCCAAAGAACGAGGACGATGCGTGCTTTAAGTGGGCTGTGACTGTCGCTTTACACCGTGAGGAGATTGGAGTTCACCCTGAGCGAATATCCAAGCTGAGACCATATGTCGATAGATACAACTGGAACGGCATCGAATTTCCCACACCGAGCAACCAGTGGAAGAAATTTGAGAAGCAGAACACTGAAGTTGCTCTAAACGTGCTAGTGGTCGAGGGAGAGAATAAGATTCGACAAGGGTACATTTCGAAGTACAACATGGAGAGGCCAAAGTGTGTAGACCTGCTAATCGTTCAGAATGGTGGGAAGAAGCATTACACAGCAATCAGATCGCTGTCAGGTCTTCTCAGAGGTGTCACGTCGATCCACAACGGAGACTTTTATTGTCGAAACTGCCTAGGCAGTTTTAGAACTCGAGATACCTTAGAGCTGCACATTCAAGCGTGCAAGGATCATGATTTTTGCTATGTAAAGATGCCCGAGGAAGGCAAGAACATCCTGAGATATCAAGAGGGTTCCAAATCGATCAGAGTACCCTTTGTGATTTACGCTGACACAGAGTGTATACTAAGACCTGTTCAAAGCGTGGAAGATCGAAGCAACAAACCATCGACTCGTAATGTTGCCGAGCACGTTGGATGCGGTGCTGCAATGTTGATTAAGTTTGCGCACGGTGAGTATAAGAGAGCGTTTAAGCAGTGCAGAGGAGAAGACTCTATTACGGTGTTTTGTAGGACTTTAAAGCAAGAGGTTGAGAGAGTGTTGAAGTACAAAAAGCGTAAGATGGAGCCTTTAACGAATGAGGAGAAGGAGCAATATCGAGAAGCGAGAGAGTGCCACCTCTGCCGCAAAGCCTTTCAAGTGTCAGAGTCTATCGGAGATCGTAAAGTGCGAGACCACTGCCATTACACCGGAAAATATCGAGGAGCTGCCCACAGTAGATGCAACTTGGTGCATCGAATACCAAAGCACGTGCCGGTAGTGTTTCATAATTTGAGTAATTACGATGCCCACATTTTCATTCGGGAGTTGGCGCAGCAGTTTGATGTTGATGAAATGGAAGTCCTCGCGGAGAATACGGAAAAGTATATCAGCTTCTCAGTGCCCATCCAAGTCGCTATCAGAGACAAAAATGGGAATCAGCTGATGTACAAAGACCAACACGGTAAGGAGAAGCCTAAAACCGCCAAGTGTATGTTGAGATTCATCGATAGCTGTCGGTTCATGAAGACCTCTCTGAGCAGCTTGGTGGATAACCTTGTTGGAACCAACACTGACGGTCTCAAGTGCTGTGGAGATCTTGAACTTGTGGAAATAGATCGCGAATATAAGGCTAGATTTGAATGTGAGAGGTGCAAAAGGCTCCAAACAAGGCAGTTGGATCAGGAAGCGCTAGAGGTTAAGTTTAGCAACTTGCGTCGTCGATGTCTAAATGACGACCACTTCAGGTTGTTCTTGTCTAAAGGGGTCTACCCGTACGAGTACATGGATAGCTTCGAGAGGTTTGATGAGACAGAGCTGCCTACAAAGGAAGTCTTTTACAGCCGCTTAAATTTGAGCGATATCTCCGACAGAGACTATCAACACGCTCGGAAGGTCTACGATGCCTTAGAATGTAGGGATTTAGGTGACTTTCACGACTGGTATCTATGCAGCGATGTACTGCTGCTGGCCGATGTTTTTGAGAATTTTCGAGATATGTGCCTGGAGAAATATGGGTTAGACCCCGCCCATTTTTACTCCGCGCCAGGGTTGGCTTGGACATCAGCTTTGAAATACACAGGGGTGAGACTTGAGCTCCTTACAGACGAAGACATGCTCTTAATGTTTGAAAAAGGGATCAGAGGTGGCATGTGTCAAGCGATCGCTCATCACGCCAAAGCCAACAACCAGTACATGGGCAGTCAATACAACGCGAACGAAGAGTCATCATACATCATGTATCTCGACGCCAATAATTTATACGGATGCTCAATGTCTAGAAAGTTGCCAACGGGTGGTTTCAAATGGGTTGAAGACCCTGACAGCATAGACGTGCTGAATTACGATGATGGTGACGTTGGCTACGTGCTGGAAGTTGACGTCGACTACCCAAAGCCCCTATGCAAAGCGCACAACGAGCTCCCATTCTTACCTGAAAAGATGAAACTCGGGAAAGTGGAAAAACTGGTATGCAACGTATTTGACAAGGAACGCTACGTGGTGCATATTGACACGTTGAAGCAGGCCATGGAGCACGGGTTAGTGCTGAAGAAGGTGCATCGAGTGATTTCGTTCCAACAAAGTGCATGGCTAAAACCCTACATCGACTTCAACACGAAGATGAGAGCACAGGCCAAGAACGACTTTGAAAAGGACTTCTTCAAGCTAATGAATAACAGCGTGTTTGGTAAAACGATGGAAAACGTTCGAGAACACAAAAACATCAAGCTTGTTAATAGCGGGAGGAAGCGCAAAATGTACGCCTCGAAGGTGAATTACAAGAATACGGTTCGCTTCACCAACAACTTTGTAGCCATGAACATGAGGCGAACCAAAGTCGTGATGAACAAACCAGTCTATCTCGGCTTTGCAATCTTAGACTTGAGCAAGACGGTGATGTACGAGTTCCACTACGACTACATCAAGCGAAAATATGGTGGAGCAGCCAAGTTGATGTACATGGACACGGACTCATTCGTCTACCACGTTAAGACGGAAGATTTTTATAGAGACATCGCTCCCGATGTTGAGGCTAGATTTGATACGAGCAACTATCCGAGAGTTGAAGATCAGAAAGATGCTAAGTATCGGCCTCTTGAAGTAGGAAAAAACAAAAAAGTCCTACGCAAGATGAAAGACGAGTTAGGTGGGGAAATCATGACAGAGTTTGTTGCATTGAGACCGAAGATGTACGCCCATCAAAAGCTTGATGGAGGAGTAGACAAGAAGTGTAAAGGAACGAAAAAGTGCGTGGTGAAGAAGAAAATTTCATTCGAAGACTACAAAAAAGTCTATGAGACAGGTGAGGTTCAATACAGAACGCAGCAGCGCTTTGTCAGCGATAAGCACCGAGTCTTTACACAATCTGTGCGAAAGGTGGCGCTGAGTTCGAATGATGACAAGCGGATCCAAAACGGGAACCAAACATGGGCTTATGGAACGTCGGTCGGATTGATATGCAAATACGAGTTGGGGCTCAAGGCTTGGCACCCCAATCGAGCATGGGACTGGTGCTTTGACGAGGATCAAAAAAGCATGATTGATCAATGAGGATAGAATAAATGCTACTGGAAGTACTGTTGATTTTACCTCTCTATATCACAATGTTTTGGATTTTTTGGTATTTCAAGCCTATAATAAAAGCAATGACTCGTATTGACGAAATTTTAACATCATGTACCAAGATTCAAGAATCAACGATGAAAGAAGAAGAACCCTACACTAGCAAAAAGGAGTTCTTGAAGGGTGTCATCAACCAAGGCAAGGCCGACAAGCTCCCCGGCAAGACTCCGTGGACGGTGAATCGAATCGAGAAAGCTTCGAAAGAGGTTGTGGAAAAGCTCTATCACGAGTATCACCAAGCCGATGTAAAACACAAGGCTAAAATGACGGGGAAAGCCGTGAGTACTCATGTCGCCAGCCTTTACTCGAAGAGCGTGTCGAGAGTGTTGAAGATCGACAGCGTCGAGCAGCTCCACAAAGACATTGACAATGATCCAATGATCAAAGAATCCATGGCGGACATAGGCGCTCTATTTGTAGATACATTTGGTCGATTACTAGCTCCACTGTTGATAGTAGCGCATACGGCTAATCATACCGAAGGCTTTGTGGAGAGCTCCGAGGAAACAAGCAACAAAGTCACGTTATCAGATGACTCGAAAAAGTTGTCGAAGGTATAAGAAATTTGTCAAGTGAACCCGCGGGTTCACTCGAATCCATACAATAAATGACTAACAAAGCATTGCAGGAAATCTACTATCAGCCTGAAAACCTGTGGACTGGACGAAAGGCGATCAAACTACTTCAGAAAGCATCAGGGAAGCCGAAAAAAGTTGTTGAAGAGTGGTTGGCTAAACAAGCCTTGTGGCAAGTTCACATACCACCTCCCAAGCGCGTCGATCACCCTCACTACTACGTGACAGAGGTGAACAAAATTCATCAAGCCGATCTCTTGTTTTTGCCACACGACATAGTGTACAAAACCACGTACAAGTACACCTTGGACGTGATTGACGTGGCTTCTCGGTATAAGGCGAGTAGGCCCCTAAAAACGAAGAAAGCCAGCGAGGTCGCTGAGATGTTCAAGGACATCTACAAAAGAGGACCTTTGAAGTATCCACAGGAGCTCCACGTAGACAACGGAGGAGAATTTAAAGCGGATGTGCTGAAGCTAATGAAAGAACACGACGTGAAAGTGGTCTCTGTAACGACTAAATACCACCACAATTTCACAGCTTTCATAGAACGTTTTAACAAAACTCTTGCAGAGCGTCTGTTTAAGGCTCAAGACGCGCAGGAGCTGCAGAACCCGACCAAAGACTCAAAGATCTGGGTAAAATATCTCTATAAGGTTGTGACAAGGCTGAACAGCGAGAAAACTCGAATGTTAGGCATGACGCCGGCGAAAGCGGCAAAACTTGGTAATGTAGAGTTAAAAGTCAAACCTAAACCTAAAGAGGAAGTAGCAGCTGAAGACGGGCTCTATCGATACTTGTACAAGCCTGGAGAGCTCGAAGATGACAACAGGCGGCGTGCAACGGACATGATTTGGTCGTGGGACACGTTCAGACTCGATAGGATCGTGGAGAATCCCGACCAACGGGTACTTTACTATCTCGCTGAAGGTGCTCCTCAAAGAGCTTTTGTACGTGAAGAGCTGATGAAAGTATCTGAAGGTACTGAGCTTCCTCCGGACTGGGTGAAAAAGTGGTAGACGTTAGTTCCGTCTCGCGAAACTGCTGTTTAGCGGCGAGGTATTTAAGAAATGGCATTGAAAGTACCAAGACTACCGTGGATGAGCGTCGACGATCACATGGCGACATGTCGACACGTCGATTTTTTAAACGAATACAACAAAAATTATAGATATCACCCTCTCATGAAGGATTTTGCGAGTGACTCTATGGTGAAATTCTTATATGGGAGCAATTCACAAGAAGGTACGCTCCCTAAAAAGAGGGGTGTAGACACTTATATATTGGTTCGAGATCACTTTAAGAAAAGTGACCTGTTCGACACTGCAGGCAACCTAACTAAATGGAACACCGACGGTCGGTTTAATAATCAGGAAAAAAACCAAATTTTCCGCCACTTCAACGCCAAGCAGAGTCTGAAAGGAGAGCGCGCGTTGACGCTAGATAATGTTAAACGTGCACATTTTATTTTGATGGAAAACTCGACCGACGCCAACGACAAGTTGATTCCTAATGGGAAATTTAGGACAACCGCATGTTATTCTGCAGGCACTTGGACTCCCTATCCCCCACCCCAATGTATTGAAAGAGGCCTAGAGGCGATTTTAGAAGACTTTAACATTCAAGTCGCTAAAACTCCCTACGATGTAGGATCTCTGTTGGATGCTGCGACGAACCTCTTTTATGATTTTGTTGCACTCCACCCGTTTCAAGATGCGAATGGGCGAATGGCGAGAATTCTATTGTCTTATGGCTTAGAACGCATGGGAACGCCGTTTCCAGTTGTCTTGTCGACGGGCCATTCAGGATCAAAAAGGCATGTCCTTAAGGCGTTGAGAATAAAAAACACCCATCGATACAACACTGGACTCTATGGGATTGTCGCCTCTAGTTTGGCCTTGCAGTGGCAACAGTTTTTTAATTACATTCGGTTCTACGACATTTAAGTGAATCAGCTCACCCAACGCCATGTGCCGAGAAAATATCGCTTGTGTTGACCTGGATTCCCGGGTGCAATTGCACCCGGAAAAAGAAGATCAAGTCCTATTGAAAGAACCCGGTCTCTACTGCTTCCTTTTGAGGTCTGGTAAACCTGAAGCAGAACCGTTCATGGATACAGCTTCCGAGAGAAATGCGTAAAGTGAGCCCGTAGGTTCACTTGACCCTGCAAATTGTGTAGGTTGAGCCAAGAAATTACAAGAAAGATGTCTCTGTCACTTTTCAACGCCGTACCCGCAGGAGCCATTGAAGTCTCGAATGACACGACAGGTGCACCGCGCTTCAATCGTGCTGATATTGGACGATATTTGGGGATTGCTGATGTGAGAGCAACATATCGAGATATCGATACAATCCCCCGAAAGATGCTCTGCGGAGGCATGCGTTCAACGCATGCCTCGCAGCGTCAAAACGATCACGATGCTTTCGTTGATTTAGATGCTGCTTTGGAGATCGTTGCGAGATCAAGGAAGCCAAAAGCTGTCGAACTCATCAAGTGGCTTGCTCGCAAAGGTGTCGAGAAAGTCGTGAAAGAGCACCAGGAAGCCATCGATGAGAGGGACATGCAGATAGCTCTACTAGATGACGATCTCACTGGATCGCAGTATGACGTTAGACAACTTCAATTTAACAACACTGGGCTTCAGGGAGAGATCCGTGCTAAAGAACAAGAGATAGAGCGACGGCAAAACGAGGTACATGATCTGATCGTGAACCGACACGTACCTCGAAGACATGGGATAGACAATATGCTGTGCTTTGTAGACAAGAAGAGTGAGGAAAATCACCAGTTCTACGTGATTCGATGTCAGCGGAAAGCCCTAGAAACACATAAGAAATGCCTGAGAAACCGATACCCTGAGATGGAGATTTTAGGTGAATGCGAAGACGCAAACGCAGTTCATCGCTGGTGTCGCTTTAAAGGAGAGATGATCACGGATTTCCACAGAAACCATTTCAACTTGAGCGATGAAGGAAGAGAATTGTTCGAGACAGCCTTTGATATAGAGGTTTAGTGTTGGATAGTGATCAAGTAACCCACGGGGGTTATTTGACGACGACATATACTTATTTCATGTTGTAAGCGACAAGTCCAACGACTGCCATCCCACCGACGACTAGCGCGAGTTCTGTGTCTTTTCCTTTTCTCGAAGGATTGTAGAAATCACTGAGCTTTGGAGGGTCTCTCAGTGGCGGAAGTTGATTTCCTGTCACCTTGTTGTACTCCTCCATTGCAATCGAAACGTCTCGAAAGGTCTGCTGAGCGTGTCTCTGCTGACTGATTGTTTTGTTCAAATAATCGAGCCTTTGTTGTCGTTCCTTACTGTATTCCTCTCTAGCTTTCGCGAGTTGTTCCATAGCGACATTATGTCGTTTCATTTCTGCTTTGCCGTGATCTCCAAGCAGTGAAAATGCTGCGTTAGTCCCGCTGAAGGCCAGCGCGTTGACGAGAGCAGTACCTGCCATCATTGCTAGACTAGCCATTGTTTATCTATAACCAAGGGAGCCACTTTTGTCGCTTCATTTCATCGTATACAATATCAGCACCGGCCCCAACTGCGACGTTCTTGCCGAATGAATTTATACTCGGCTTTCTGCCGTTTGATGCGTAGTCGACTGCTGCTTTAAGCGTAGCGAAGATTAACCCGAACCCTAGTGATTCCTTTATTTCTTTTGTATAGTCCATGTTTATTATATCAGTTCATTCGAAAAATATCGTTGTTCTCATGCTGATCGCCTGCGTCTCCGCTATCGCCTGCGGCTCTGCTAGGAGCAGGAGCAGCCGCAAGGTAATTCTTCGATGGCTCTGTCATAGGAGGAGCTCGATGAGTATAGAGAAAGAATGCCGCGATCCCTACACCTAAAACGATAGCGGTCGATCCATCGTACCAAAGGCCAGTACTTAACGCAGTACTTGACACAGTACTTGACACAGTACCTGAACTAAGTTCTTGCTCACTTGACTCGTCACTTGACTTCACTTGATTCTTGTTCTTAAGCAACTCCTCCTTGGTCTTGCGATTATACTCAACAAGTCGCTTCCCTGCTGCAACTCGACCAGGATTCTTCTGCTTAGTCACTGCCGATTGTTCTTCATTCATGTTTATTTAAGAACTGCAAAACTTGGATAATCCAGATCCAGTCTCACGTAAAGACAAGCGTATTTTTCGCGCTTGAGCTGTTCTTTGATACTCTCAAGTTGTTTAGGAGTCATCAGATTCGTCTCCTCGTCAATCATCTTGAGATCCGACTTTTCCGACGGATACCAGACAAAGAGCTGCTTCTTCTGTCGACGAAGATTTTTCGGGAGAGCTGTGTAGCTCTGAGTCAGAAGCCACAAACTGTGCTTGCGATGTCTTCCTGAGATGGCTAGCTCGAGGAGTGGTTGACGCTTCTTATCCAGAGTCTCGTCGGCGATCATGTCATCGACGATGAACAATGTCTCCTCGCCGGAGAAGAGGTTCGACAGTTTTTTGATGAGTTCAAACAAGTTTCTCTTCGGTTCAAAGACAAAAACGTAGTCATCCTTCCAAAGCCAAGACTTTTCGAGGTAGGTCTGGTTCCACCGCAGAGTAGGACACAAAATCACGATATTGTCAAAGTGATCCTTATATTCTTGCTCGATCAGATCGAGAACTCTTCTAGTCTTACCGCAGGATGTAGGACCTGTGAAAATAGCGGTATGTGGTTCTTTCACATACATTTCTTATATAACAACATTTGCATCGTTCACACTAAGCGGCGATGCTGTGAAACCTGCCATTCTCGATGTTAAGCAGAGCATCTTGAAAGATAAAGATGTGAAGATTTAGTTTACCATCCCCAGTCCCCGCGACGCGATGAATTTCCAGAGTCACACCCTCTGAGGTGTTTTTCAAGTTCGCTCCGTTCCCATGCTGACTTGGATCGGTAGACGGCCTCAGGTCAAGGCACAGCGCGTACTTCTCCGTCAAAAAATCTCCTAGCGTAACATCGTCGCTTCCAAAGAGCTTGCGAATTTGATCGTACGTATTCTCTCTCTGCATCCCCGAGGCGTATAAAGCGTTAACTTTTTCGACGCCCTCTATGCCGATGTTTACCCGGGTGATGTCGAGGTTCTTCCACACAGTCTTGTGCTCGAATTTCTTGCGATCTTCGGGGTCGACTGCCAAGATTAGAACATGCGATAGACTTTTGGACGGCGCGTTCACCGCTAGATTGACGACTCCGTCGGACTTGTTGATCGTTGTAAACCGATGCTCGAACACTCGGGTAAACGGTAGAGCTAGCTGTTGATAGACGCTCTTCATAGAACTCGCCAAATCTTTAGAAGTGATTTGATCCCACTCTGTGCGAATGTCAGTCGCAGAGTAGTCGTAGTCGGCATCTGCTGCTGCCACCAACGTTGCAGTACTCCCCAAGATCACCGCCTGAGCACCGTTGAAGGTCAGCTGGATTTCGAGCTTGTCAGCGAGACTCGCCTGATGATAAGGGCCGATGTCTTTCAACAGTTCAAAATCGATTGGAATTCGAAAGCGATTAACGTACGTCTTCGCAATTGCTATTTCCCCTGGATCTCCTTTTGCTCCTTTACTACTCACTCTGAGTTTGAGTCCGTCGGCGCTATCGATACCTTGAAAAACGCGATCCAGTTTCTCCTTCTTCGAGAGCCAAGAATCCATGAAGGTCATGATCTCGTCGTAGTTATTGATCGAGAGCACCTCGTTGCCTTCGAAGTAAATCTTGAACGTCTTGATGATCTTTCTCCCCAGGTTAGGCACGACGCTTCGAGCTTCATCTTTTTTACCTTTGAGGTTCAAGACAAAGCTGACGAAGAAGCTCCCAGGAACGATAACGTCATGCTCCCCGAGGTTTGGAAAGCGTACTCGAAGAGTCTGTCCCGGATCAATTGAACTCGGATTGTGTGTCACTACTACGTGCTGACGATGAGCTCTCATAGCCTTCACCACTCGGTTACTTCTTTTAGTGTGTATATCCATGTTTATTATAGAATAAATGTATGAACCTGATTTTATCGATGAAGAGCGTATACCGCTAAGAGAAGAATACATTGCTGAGGATGAATATGAACAAGAGACATCGTTTAACGATGATGATATTATTCAACGAGAAGCTACGCAAGCAGAACTCCGACTACGTGAAAGGCATATTGAAGATAAAGACGTACAAATCAACGCCCTGGAACGGAATTTTAACGTTACGATAGCCCCCGAAGAGCGAGCAAAATTTAGAATCTTTAAAGGGTTCCTCCAAGTTGAAAAGTCACCTGGGGGTGAGTATGTAAGTGTAACTAAATCTAATGGCGAATTTCTAGCCGCCAGCACATTACGCACTCGGCTAGGGGCGGAAAGGGCCCGTTTATTGCTCGGTATCGAGACGCCGGCCCGTTCCAAGGAAAGTAGTAGAGTTTTATACGAAGAACTACCAACTGAAATTGAAATAGAAGAGTTGACATCCAATAAGATCGAAGAAGTTATTGAAGCTGTGCAAAAGACCGTCAGCACAAACACAGACCTGGACATGCGAGAATTTTTGGGTATAGACAAGGCTCTTCAGCGGATCAAAGGGGAACTTGTGAACAACGCTTCAAAGTTGACAGAGATAGATGAACACCTCCAAAAGGAAAATACGAAGCTAGCTGAAATTAAAAACGATCCAGACTATACTGCTGAAGAGAGAGTTGAACTCGGGGCGAGAATCAAGGATCGCATCTCGGATATCAAAGAGGAGCGAAGTGCGAGGCTGGAAATTATCAGTCAAAACAAGAAAGAATTGTCAAGTCAGTTTGCCAGAATTCGACAGACTGTGGAAAAAATCCTCGATGAAGACCTGACCGTTCGAGATAAGATTAAGCTCGTCTTCAGAGAGCACGGCTTGACGATCACCGCTGTCCTGACTGCCCTCGGCTTGATCATTTCTACCCTTATCACTACTCTGACAGGTGTTGGTGGAGCAGCTGCTGCGGCAACACCTCCTAAAAATCCAAACAAGGTCAAAGAATGGGTCAAGAACAAACTGAAAGCTTTAGCCAGACTTCTCGGTAGACTCGCTGGTAAAGCTGCTGCTGCGTTGCCAGGGATTATCGGATCGATCATCGCTGGGATCTTGAACTTCCTCAAGAAGGTTGTCACCGCTGCATCGGAACATGTGTGGCTGTTCATCACTTCAATTGCTACTCTGATTGGTTATAGGCTCTTATACCCCCCTCCTTCTTCAAAGGTACCAAATCGCAAAAAGCGCTAGGCCTCCGATACCTAGAGTCAAAGCGAGGACTTCGTCCCTGTGATCGTCTAACGTGTGAACTCGGCGTGTGACTCCGTTCCGGGTAGGGGGGTTCTTTAATCTACCAAGGGCGCCACCCCCTCCCTCTCTAGATAGTTCTAATCGAGGCTTTGCAGGATCTGCTGGCTTATGCAAGACTACCTTCCCGAGCTCTAAACCACCTGTATTTACCACGATTTTGTCGTTATAGCCCTCAATCACCTGGTTGAGGGGTCTCAACAGCATGTCAGACGGCAGCATATAGAGACCTTTACCAACGCTGTAGTTCAATTTCGATCTAGCATACTTTAGCACGCTTTGGTATCGACCTATGTCGTCTTCGAGAGACACGGCTTTGTTGATCACATCTTCCAAATTGTCGTAAAATATTCGCTGCGCGGCGAGTGACGCAGCCTGTTCACCCAAGATACCATGTCTAGCAGCAGCTTGGGATGTCAAAATGAGATACGCGTAAGCTCGAACAGATTCACTTATTTTCTCTAGTCCAGACTTGGTGAACCCCTGGCTCGAGTTCATAATCCACCTCGACCAGTTATTATGTGTATAATGATAATTTCCATCTAAACCTGTTCTCTCAAAATAGTATTTAGTATGATAAATCCCCAGGTGTTTTGTGCTGCAACCATACTCGTCACCTATCCGCCTCACTTCCTCCAGAGAGTAAGCGTTGTTGTACTTGTCAAATCCATT
Source organism: Macoma nasuta (assembly GCA_032359355.1). Lineage (NCBI taxonomy): Eukaryota > Metazoa > Mollusca > Bivalvia > Cardiida > Tellinidae > Macoma > Macoma nasuta. Next base: position 5,155 of record JAULCE010292179.1, on the reverse strand, counting down.
TTCACCAGGTAGCGGTACTAGCATCCTCTTCAAGATGCGTCTGATGTGGTAGTACGCGTGAAACCTGTACAGAGACTTCACCATCGGCTGATTCAAATTGAGATGCTCCGTAGAGACACCGAGTCCCGACGTTGCGCAGTGTACAGCAAAATTTAATTGAGTTTCCCACAACGCCATGGGCTTGTTCTTAAAATTGTATGCTGACTTCGCGCTTTGGAACCCCCCAGCATCGTAGAAGTCTCCGTGCTTGTAGTACTTGTAAACATTCAAGTCGAAAAGGTCGTCTGGCACCTTGACCTTAAAACCACTTGACTTTTCATTGTCATCCTGCACCGTGATGTAGAGCTGAGTGAGATCATTTCCAGTGATCAGCTCCTCGTGAGCTCCGTAAGGAGCATAAAATACCTTCTTATTTAGTTCAAATGTCATCGTTTCTTTTAATAAACATGCAGCCTCACATTTTGACTGATCTGAAACATCCTATCGATTGTAAATTTCGCGGTTCGATAACAATTAGCGAGGTTAAAATATGGCCCGGTTGGAAACAACATTCAGGTATTATCGCAACGTATCAGTGGAAGTCAGCACCAAAAAAGATCATAAGTGTCGATTTGCAAGATTGTAAAACATACACCTTTAAGGATATCTGTCAACTATTTAACGAACAGCTCAACAAAGGCGTAGGTGTAGGTGGTGGTGATCCAGTAGCGCGTCTAAGTTATAACAACGAAGGTAGAGTCGATCTCTATATAAAACCAAACACGCAGCTTTCTAATCTCAAAATCTCTGAAGACATTGCGAGGGAGCTTAAGATTAAGACGAATGTTACAAATACTGGCGATCGGGTCGATGTTAAAAATTTGACTTTTAACAACACACAAAACATCTACCTATCTTGCGATCAAGCCTCATCAACGTATATTAACAAGGTGGAAACAAAAACAATAGCAGCAGCAGCTATGTGCGTCACTGAGTCTATCGTTCTAAAACACGCATCAGCTGTAAACTTTCATGCACCATTGGGTCAATTGAAGTTTAATGTCTTTGGGGATGATCATAGCGATAACCTACCTGTCGACAGGGTCTTTATATGGTTTACAATAAATGACTAGTGTATATCATCAAGAAAAAATATACCCTGAAATACCGCCGTCGGCTCCACTCGAAGACGAGAGTCAGACATATCGCCTCAAAAAAATCGAGGAAGCCGAAGCTTTCTTGAGACGCGAGATTAAACTGAGAGATAAACTTGCAAAACAGTTCAAGCGACGGGCGACGGCTACGACGATCGGCGACACTTCAATCATTGGGGTCATCACCGTTCTACAAACCGCTTCCGTCGCTACCTTTTTGACAGGCGTCGGTTTTCCGCTAGGTATCGCACTAGCGTCGACAGGTCTGTTCCTAGGTGTTGGATCGGCTGTCGTGCACAAGACGCAGAAGATCTTCGATTCTAAAGCCAAAAAGCACGACAAGATCAAAACGCTGGCAGAATCCAAACTCGACTCTATCTCAGGCTGGGTCTCTAAAGCGATAGAGGATGCTCACATCTCCCATGAAGAGTACCAATTCATCTTAAAAGAAGTCGAACACTATCGCAAGATGAAGGAGCAGATCCGCACAAAGTCTAAACGAGTCACAGACGCCATCACTGCAGAGCAGCGGGAAGAGATCTTAGCTCAAGGTAGAGAAGAAGGCAAACAGACTTTTTTAGCGAAAATCGCCGCTTCTTCAGGTACCCCGACTGTCAATGTCACGTAAACTACGAGTCACCTCCGAGGTATATCGATTTGTGAGGATCACCTCCTTACAAATTTCAAATATCCAAAGCATATTTTTTTTTTGCTTTGGCTATGCAGTAAAATCTTATTGAGGGATCGATAGAAAGTTTACAACTGTGATCTACATACTGGCTCAACGTGACCTCATATTCATCGCTAACCCCCTTAAAGCTGACTGCGACCTTCTCGTCAGTACCGTCAAAAGTAAACAATTCTTCAGTGTCAGCATTAAACAACCCATGTATGATCTGCCCTACAAGTGGGGCCACGTGTTCTAACTTGAAGTTTACACTCACCACACATTCTCCACTGTTGGGATCCAATAGCATATTGTTGATGGAAACGTTCGACACGTTCAGTCCAATCCCCAAGCGCGGGCAAGACATGTCGATGTACATTTGGCGGAGCTGCATATGCACGCTTCCCAAGACGCTTCCCAATTGAGAGGGATGAACGACTACTTTTTCTGACATCTCGGTTTTGATAGTTGGAAACATTTTTCGTTAACTAATGGGCTGAACAGAGCATCTTTCGGGGACTGTGTCGATATCTCACATCAGCAATCCCCAAATATCTTGGCTCTCAGTACCTGCTATAGTCAACTTCGCAATCAACAACTTCACCAGTCTTTGCATCAATATGCAAGTCACCGTCATAGATGATCTTGCGCTGTTGTGCATCCGCCTTGAATGAAAGATGCGTACCGTATTGTTTCAGACCGCAGTCGTTACACACTTGAAAATCTGTTTGAGTCCCCACAGAGACTTGGTTTTTTCGCATCTTCTTAGGCACTGGCTTCCCAGCGAGTAACAAGGAAAGATCGTCTATGTTCAGGGTCGAATAGCCCTTCAACCCTTTCTCTTTCGCTTGTTTCCTCAACTCTTGCAGTAGTGTCATTTACTATAACACAACTACCTAAGGGAGCACCTCAGATTTCATTCATCATACCCGCTATCGTCATCGCTGAGTTGACTCACAAAGCTCGTGTCTCTTTCCTTGTACTTGCACTCCTTCAAGAAGACCTGCCGGTGATAATTACCCCCCTGCCGATACACGCTACCTATCTTCAAGATCCCAGTCGCGTGACAAGCGCCAATGTCTTCTGGTTTACACCATGCGTTACCTCGAAACCCGGTTCTGATTTCATCATTCCAAGTGATCAGCTTTGCGTTGACATACATACCGTTGTTCAGCGGCGCTCCCTCCAACTTTTGCTTCAAGAGCTCTTCGACCTTTTCCCAAATACCCTCGTACTGCTTAATCCAGGCTTCGTCTTCGCTCACGTTAAACCCCATTTTCCAGGGTGAGCTCTCGTTGTACTGAGAAACTCCAGACGAAAGACAGTCTTTCGGCGTTTTGATAAAAAGTGGCACGATTTTACCTACCTCCACCTCGTAGCCTACAGTGTACCTCGTGTCGTGCTTGTTTGCGACGACACCCTCACTCAATCGGATATTCTCGTAGTCTACAGTGTCAGTCACCTCATATACGCTGTTGAATTCCTTGCTTGCAATTTCGATTTGACCAAACTTGTACATTTATTGTAGGTTTTTAGGGCTCAACCAGCATCGAGTCTATCACATGACACACTCAAGACTTCTAGAAATCAGTCGCTCCCCCACTCTTTACAAAGCTTCACAATTTCCATATGACCATATTCCATATGACCATATTTCGCAGCGGCAGCCATAGCCCGGTTAAAATCCCTCGCTCCCCACTCTTTACAGAGTTTAACAATTTCGATGTGACCACGCATAGCAGCGTCATCCATAGCTCTGTTGAAATCCACCGCCCCCTTCTCTTTACAGAGCTTCACTATTTTGATGGCCCCACTCATAGTTTTGAACGCCTCAGATATTTCGTTTTTGATCAAACTCATTTCTTTATTAGAAGTACACACTCCAACCAGAGTTGAGTCTGTCACATGACACACTCAAGAGTTCCATCTATTTTCCAAAAAACCTTTCTCCTCTTCATCAACACACCAGTTCCAAAATCTATCAGGATGCCAAACTATAGGTAAAAGGTCTTCGTGAATCCTCCTAGAAAACTCGCGCTTGTGATGATATCTAAAAATATCGTGATGAATAGCCTCAAAACCCCACTCTTTACAGAGCTTCACAATTTCGATGTGACCATTTTCTGCAGCGTCAGCCATAGCTTCCACGAAATCCGTCGCTCCCCATTCTTTACAGAGTTTAACAATTTCGATGTGACCGTTTTGTGCAGCATTAATCATAGCGTCGTCGAAATCTGTCGCTCCCCACTCCTTACATAGTTTAACGATCTCGATGTGACCATTATACCCAGCGTCAACCATAGCTTCCTCGAAATCCGTCGCTCCCCATTCTTTACAGAGTTTAACAATTTCGATGTGACCGTTTTGTGCAGCATTAGTCATAGCGTCGTCGAAATCTGTCGCTCCCCACTCTTTACAGAGCTTCACAATCTCGATGTGACCATTATACGCAGCGTCAACCATAATCCAGTCAAAATCAGTCGCCCCCCGCTTTTTACAGAGCTTCAAAAAAAATTTCAGAACTTCAACCATAGTGGCGTGGTACAAATTAGCTATTGCGTTTCTGAACCAACTCATTGTCTCTTTATTTATAACTCGAATCTCAACAAACCAACATCGCTTTCAACTCTCTAGGGAATTTCCCTTTTTACTCATAGTGCGCATGCGCAGATATTTTTTGATGGCGCGGGTCAATTTTGGACGCGCTGATATTTTTTGAGCGTGCGGGCAAATTTTTTTGGTCGCGCGGATAATTTTTGAGCGTTTCGCTGGTGATTTTTGAGCGTTCGCGTGTTCGTGCACCAGAACCCCCCATATATACTCTCTGATCTGTCTTTTGGTTTCTTTTCCAATATATCATCTTCAAAATGATATTGTGGTTAGAGAAATGATACATCTATATATATTTATACTGAATAATTGGTTTGTACTGGTGTTTATGTATGGTCAAAAAGTGTTTATTATGCTGTTTAAGCGAGAGAAAAATACTCGTCAGTATTTCCGTGGAAAACAAATGGAAGCGATGGAAATGAAAGCAAAAACATTAATCCAAGGTTCAACATCAAAGTCAACAGTAAGCTCATCAGCTACAATTTCAAGTAAAATGTAAAATTATTGTTAAGCAAGAGAGAAAAATACTAGTCAGTATTTCCGTAGAAAACCAATGGAAGCGATGAAAATGAAAGCGAAAACATTAATTCGAGGTTCAACATCAACGTCAACAGTAAGCTCATCATCAGCTACAATTTCAAGCGAAATGTAACATTATTATTTTTAAGCAAGAGAGAAAAATACTAGTCAGTATTTCCGTAGAAAACCAATGGAAGCGTTGAAAATGAAAGCAAAAACATTAATT
>JAULCE010292068.1:0-10706 GCA_032359355.1 Macoma nasuta | reverse complement strand
AACTCGGCGTCTCATTCGGATCCAAGCTGTTTGACACTCGACCAAAGGTTTTACCAAAGGTCGAGGGAGTGTGTTATAGCTAAAACGGAAATAGACAAAATATTTGCGCATGTGCAAAATCTTCCTGGCAGTAAAGGGGTTTGACCTCGACCAATCGGCTCCAACGTAGATGAAGTTATTGTTAACTCGGCGTTTGATCTGGATCCGAGCTGTTCGCAATTATTATACACTCATTTGAACGTTGGCAATTTGTATCAACACACTTCATTGATATGCTTTCATTTTGCTCGATCCATTTCAATGTTAAACCCTGTCCAAGAGTTGTTACAAATTATGCTGTACAAATTAGCGTGTATCAAATACTTAAAAGCAGGTAAATCCGGATCAGACGACGACGTTACAAGGTGTATATGTTCAATTTGAATATATATCGTCAGTTTTGAATAAGGTTCAACCAATTGCTCTATATATATGCCTTTGGGTGCCTATGTAGCAGATGCCGTGCGAAATTTATTGTGGGATAGGAAGCAACTGGATCACGTGACGAGATCCAGTTCGTATAATATCATCTATGAAATTAACCCCTTCACTGCAAGGCAGGTTTGTGCACATGCGCAATACTTGCTCTACTTCCGGTTTAGACTTAACACACTCCCTCGATCTTTGGTAAAACCATTGGTCGAGTGTCCAACAGCTTGGATCTAAATGAGAAGCCGAGTTTATCGGCGTCTCATTCAGATCCAAGCTGTTTGCGCATGTTACTAACCTCGGGGTAAGGCAGTACGGGTTAACAAATAACACCGCCCGTTAGCCTAAATTATCAAAAGTTGTTTTACAGATTATTGCCCTTATATTTCCTTGAGGATAAGTTTAGATTATATTATAAAGTAAAGGGTACAACTAAGTATGTAAATGTTACAAAGTAAGCAGACGAGAGTTAACACACACTTCAATGTAAGCTGCGGGCTAAAAGTGAAGTATTAATTTGTGATAACGCCTTCGATTTCAGTCTCTACAGTATCAACCATTTTGCCGCCAAATCTACAACTGTCGTCTGCGACAAGTCATATTTAAGGTTTCACAAAATAAGCAAATTAATTTATAAAAGAATAAATTTACACTCTCCTATACATCTATAATTAGACTCATAAATATTTCAAAAAAAGAAGTCCTTGATCAGAAGCCGACATCAAAAGTCGGCGTTTTATCTGGGACTGCACATTTAACAATGGTGCATATAAGCACCTACGTCGCCAGAAGAGTTAAGTTTGTTATGATATGTAATATGTTTTCTTTATGAAGGATATTAAGTTACTTTTCAATGCATTTGTGACTGAGAAAATACTCATTCCCTCCTAGAGACGCATTATTGCGTATCTATTGTGGTTAACATTTGAAGATATTATGAGAAATAGAGCATTTGCTCCTCTAGAGCAAATGCTCTTTTTCCCATAATGTCTTCAAAACCATTGACATTAAGCAATACTTTGTCTTTGGGATTATATTAAATAAGCTAAAAATAGAACAATGACGTCACAATCTTAATATAGTATAGGGGATAATAGGTTAAACAACTCGCTCACAACAACGTTTAAGCTGGGTTGTATATGTGCCTATTTTTGAACAAAACGATACCCAGTCACGTATTTTTATCGTAAATCAAAATCAAATTGACATTTTCTCTTCTAAAGCAAATCAACGGCTAAGAGACGGTTAAGACAAACTGCAATATAGTTGGAACATATATTCTGTTCAAAACACTAAAGTTCACTGGCCGACTCGTCTGGGTCTATTGTCTAGGAACTCGTTGTTTCATTATTACCTATCGACGGTTCATACGCAATTTGTTTACTTGTTTATATTCAAAATACAGATTGTTTTCAAAATAATTCAAAATATAGTGAAACCTGGTAATACCGTTTTCGGCGAAGTCGCATTCTTGTTTTTCTCCAAACTAACATTTGAACGAAAAACGTGGAGTTAGGGAACAATGTTTTAGTTTCTACACGTGCTGTTTATTCATCGCAGACAATTAAATGAGTTGCAAAACATTTTCCCAATTACACTGCGGAAACTTATTAAATTAAAACCACAATCAGAATCAAAGCGGAACTGTTTCGAAGGCTCAGGGAATAAAACGTACACAACGGTTAAGATTTCTAACAACAAACTCATGATGCATTTCATCATGGCTATGCCATGATTTCTGAGAATATTGAAATGTTTTGTATTCCATATTCAACCAGAGTTAACCAGAGCGAAAATGGCACATTCGTCAATGGCATTCGTTGCAGTTCTGTGAAGGCAGTTTAATTCAGATGCTGAGGTATACAGAATATTTTAAATGTGCTAACGTAGTCTTTATTCCCATACAACCTTTTAATTAGATGGTCAATTATTCATTTGCAGTAATACAATTGCAACGGTTTTTTCATTAATCAAATCACACGCTACAGCGCAGTATCTCTGACATTTGGAAATAAATTTTCAGAAGAAATGCATTCTGTTGATTTTATTGATCAGGAAATTGGCTGTGAGGGTTGAAAAAGGATTTGTTTCTGGGCTGTTCGGATGGTTGTTTGTTTTGCATTTGTTATGTCCTGAAATACCTTTTGATCTACTTTTAACAATATGATTTGTATGGTTAGGATTAAACCAACAATTGCGATAATAACTGTGTGATAACATGCGATTCAATAACCCTTCTCTTTATATACGCTTTAGACATGACCAGACCAAAACGAAAACAAATATTGAGAAAGGAAACACAGATATTGAATAGTTCGTAAAACAGTGTGATCAATGGAGCGTTTCCTTTAGCAAATCGACGGTTTCCCAAAGTGCACATTCGTCTTATAGGAACGACGCCGACAATACACTACCGTCAAGTAAACTGTCAAAGTTAATACTTCAGATCATATTGCAATATGTTTTAAAATAAATTAACAGACACAAGTTGCCAAGTGAAATGAAAAAGTAACACATAATTCTTACTAGATTTGCATTAAGGTACATTTCGAACCAAACCATTTTGGGGATTCTTCAATACAAAATACGGGATTCAATTCTAATTTAATTCAATACTCGTAACATTAGGAAAAAATCAAAAAAGACAACTCGAATGCAATGGGTCAAATCTATCAATATCGACGCACGGAGAGACACCATCCAAAAACACTTTTGCAGGTTAAAAAATAGAAACGAAAGGTTCACACTATACGTTCTCGAATTAATGTTCAAATTATTTGTAGGTCTCGTACCTGACACAAGTTGCCAGGTTTAATGAAATGTAACAATTCATTATTACGAGATATTCATAAAGGTACATCTCGAACAAAACCATTTGGAGATTCTTCAATACAAAAAACGGGAGCATTTACTTCAATACTCATAACATAAAGAACGGATCAAACAAGACAACTCGAATGAAATGGAGTCAAATCTATCAATATCGTACGCAACACCATTCAAACTATAGCATATGTATATTAAACCATTGAAACGAAATGTTAACAATGTACGTTATTAATTAAAATATTAAAATAAAATACTTTGTAGTTCTCGAAAAGTCAAGTTTGGATATGGACAAGCACGGACAATTATAATCTCATTGAATGTTAGAGGAATATTTACCGTAGATATAACTACTTATTAAGACGAAAAGGTCAAATTCTATAAAAAAGAGAAATTAAAATAAGTAGCGATATTTTGTTTTTAAGCGATTGTTTTTGGTAACATTTAATGAATACATGTAAATAGTCGCGGCGCTGATCGGATTATGTACATATTACAGTTTGAAAATATCGAGACGATAATCGGCATACCTACCTGAAAAAACCAGTCAGATGCAATGACTCGAATCAGTAGGGCAGTCCGTATGGACTTCGAGTTACTGCAATTTAACTGTTTCAAAAGAACACCACCAGAAATACCACGACGTCGAGTTCTTATGCCCGCTGTTTACGGCAAAATCATATACGGAGGCCGTCTTGTCTAGTGTGTATAACTGTGAAATGTTCTAAATATCCGCTTCATGTGATAAATAAAATCTTACATTCGTATTTATTCAATATCCTTTTAATAAAACTTGTTTACAACAATCATATGACACTCGCCTGGCTCATGTCATTTATTTTGGTCAACTCATTTCATAAAAATGATATGGTAATATTAGCACTCGTGTAAGATCCTCTATTTATTATAATGATAACCTGATTCATAATAGTTCTAGTGATGCACCTTTAATAATTATGACATAATTTCGGTATATGTATTTATGTGTAAATATATTGACGCAATAATATGCTTTAACTCGTTGGAAGCTTCATTTGTATAAATCTGATCTGATTTTACAGATGACACGTTTTATGATAGCATCATTCTATTGGAGCGCATTTGATATTTCAAATTTAATAGAGTATCCCCGATAAACATTCATACAGTAGATCAGGGTATCATAATTAAGTTTAAAAGTAGTTCCAATTTAAAGTGGTACTCATCAGTTAACCTCTTGGAATTTGTTTTGTTAGTAGAGTTTAATATATTAGGTTATTTGACAACATGAGCAATACAAGTAATTGAAAGTTATAGAGGATAATTGTTCTTTACAGTGTAAGATTGAAAATTTATTTCATCGAGTGGTGAGCGAACAGGGTATTGTCAAACACTCATTTTGCGCACCACGAGATGAAAATAAAATGATCTTAAACTTTAAAGTACAATGATTTGATTCCTTACATGCATAGGTGTTTTGATGCCCATTTGTATATTGTATAACAATTGCCTCTTTATGGGGCCCAAACCAAAGAATGCCACGAGTCAAATATTCTGTATACAATGTAGTTCCCCAATACACAGTACATTTTTATTATGTAATCAATGGTGTCCCTTTCCACTGTCATTGTTATTTCAGAGCAGCAGACGTAAGTTGTAATCTCCACGGGAAGTATTGAATTTGTTAACATAAGGAAGATAATCATTCATAGTAAAAAAAGTTGTTCCGAAGAATAACTTATAATTCTAAGGTTCTCCTTCACTGAAACATCCCTATGAATCACTATTTACATGTAATAAATGACAATTATTCGGTCTGATTTGTATATTTTATTACAATAGGTATCAAACAGTTACTTGACGTTTGCTCTGACTCCTAAATCGAAATAAAGATTACCAGTGTTCAGGATAAGTTTCGTGTTGTGTACTGTAGTAGAACCTGGTAATGTACTAGGTTATCCGTGGGTTCTCTCGCACGTGTTATGTATTTATTAAAACTAACTGAATGTCACGCAAAACATTAGTAGCACCATCAGGAGCAAAGTTTATCAGCTGAGGTATACCGAGACGTTTAAATGTGTTAACATGGTCGCTTTCCTCATAAAACCTTTAATTAAATGGTCAATTAATCACTTTTGAAATCACCATTGCGACGGTTATTCATGAGATGGTGTACTTATCGGCTCAAACGCATCAGCGCAACATTCCTGACATTTTGACTTATATTTTCAGATGACTGATGCATTCTGAGGCATGGATTGATCAGGAAATTGGCTTTTGATTATATGAGTTATCGAGGATTAACGGATGTTCACAGCAAACCAAATTAATCTAATAACAGCGAGAAAACAGATACCGCTGTTCCATGGCATGTTTCATTAACCCCATCACTGCCAGGCAGATTGTGCACATGCGCAGTATTTGTTCAACTTCTGCTTTAGGCTTGACACACTCTCTCGACCTTTGGTAAAACCGTTGGTCACTTGTCAAACTGCTTGGATCCGAATGAGACGCCGAGTTTCTCGGCGTTACATTCGGATCCGAACTGTTTGCGTATGTTACTAAACTTGGGATAGGGCAGTGAACGGGATAAAACATTATATAAACTGTTTTAGACTCCTCCGCACGACACGTATACGGCCAACACTAAAAGAAAATATACGAGAAAGGAAATTCATCATTGTAATATTACTTGAAAAATAAAATGGGGGGAAATCTGACAGAAAGGACGAATATTTAATTGAAACAAAAATGCCAATTTAATCATAAAAAACAAATAAAATCTGACCACAACATACTTTTACGGTTGTAGTTCTTAAATTATTATCGGTATCGAAAAATGTCTCAAAAAGCTCTAATTGTATGTTAATTGAAATCTTATCGTTTATGTAAAACTCAATTTTAGACGTAAATACATTGAATTGAAAACAGTTATTGAATGTAAACATACATTATCCGAAATAAACAAAATATAACACCAAAACTGGTTTTTTATCCCACTTTTAGGAGTTTTTTTATATTGTTGTTAAGCCACTTATTAAACGCTACAATATGTTAAACTCTCTGCAACGCAAACACACAAATAGTCTTTCATTACTAATCGCATATTAATAGTAATACTAAAAACACATCAGAATATGTCTTCAAAATTTTTCTTTATAATATATTATAAGTATTAATCATCAAGTATTTATCAGAACATATTCGATTTTCTTGACCAATTTCAGGACGCATTGAAAAGTATAAAGGGAAGGCTGACAACGCAAACTTCTTAAACTGCACGCAGTTGACCGACGACACGCCTTTGTTCTTTAGATAGAAAATGATATTAAGCACGTTTAGTTATTAGGAGAGTTGGGCAAACATAACTTATTAAAGCTAAACAGAGGGATCATAAAGCGGTTTTGATATGAACAAATCATAGGATTATGTGGTTACCCGATGTGGTATATAATGGTCTAAACAGGTTAAACATTTAGGAGTATATTTCGGCACTAACAGAGAAGCATCCTTAAATATAAGTTGTGACACGTACGTTACAGAGTGGGAAAAATAAATTAAATAAGTGTCATTAAATGAGATACTTATGTTCCATAATTTCTTACAAACCGAACAGACAGTGTAATAGGGGTTTATATCATATAAAACAAGTGGGTTACACCCTATTCATCCTCAGAAGCGTCTTATAACATATTGATGACTGCTGTATATTGACAACACTATAAAAACGACGCATTTGCCTGCAACGATCAAATGCTCCATTTATCTCAATATATATTGTAGAGGAACGAGTTTGGCATTATCTATTTATGTGATGTGTACTGCAAATTCGACAGGAAATCCTCGAGTCTTATTAAATCAGCAATAGTCATACTAATCTAGTACTTTATATAAATATCACTGACAACGATGATAGTATTTGTTTACCCATATTTGATAAAATGTTCATCTAGTTTGGTAATAAGGCGAGCAAAGGTAAATCGACATACTTTGCTGAGATTCTCAAACAACATTTATTGGGCAGCTATTACCTATGTAATTTAGGAAATTGCTAGTATTTAATAACTATATCAAGTTGTGCTTACTTTTCTTTAATCTAAACTCAGGGCAATAAATAAAACGTTTATGTTTGTTAACAATACAAATGACAAGCATGGTTTGTTAGATAATCATTTAAATAAAAGCTCGTTTTGTTATGGGAAGAAACTGTTGAAAGCTAAATAATTAATAACTATAACTTAAAATATGATATGAGACATGGTTCATCTTCAAGCCAATTTAATTTAAACATATTTATTATATGCAACGTGCACCATAAAGCCTTTAACGCATGTTTTGTATATTCTTTTTTTTTAAATAAAATGTTGGAATTAAAGCATTTGCTCATTACGAGCAAATGCATTGCTATCCGCATTTGTTTTCAAAACAATTCCATATGAGGAGTTTCTCATCCGTTCGATATTCATTTCTTTGATGAAATGTCATCATTGGGATGAGTTTTTAAATATCATACTCAGCGCAGGGTTAAACGGTCGGAATTACTTTGTATTTGGTTGTTTTAGCCAAACAACACAACTCATAGAGTTTTTTAGGCGTGAGGTAAATTTTATTGTTCATATGTTCGAAAAATAATTCTGATTTTCGAAAAAACTTTATGAATAATACTAGCAGTCTACTTATTCCATTTTTTTGTATTTTAATGATACTGGTATAGAGACTTTGTTTTAATACTGCACTATTAATACGGTGACAGCAAAATGTGCTGATCCAGACCGGATATACTAATAAATAGTTATGTTAGCATTATGTTAGCTTTTACACGGGCAATAATATCCATTCATCCATTGTCCAGCACTAGCATTTGCAACCTGACACATCTGTTTCACGACCGATTGTGATGATATATGATGATAATGTAATGTCCTTGAGTGTGACACACCTAATGCGTTCACTAATGAATGCCCGTGGTCCAAATTGCCATTACACACTGCTGTCAAATAGGCAATATGTGGGTGGGACCACATGTAAAGTCGCACTTAATCATTTTTGTCTAGTAACAAATAACCTTAATATACGCTTGCTTCGACATAATGACGTATTTGTGGATACTGAATGAAGAAGAGTATGTAATGACAGATATAATAATCAGATCCAATAATTACTGTATGTGGTTTGATGTGCATGGCAATCGGCTATTGACTTTGGCGTTAGGTCAAGGACAATCATGCTGTTGTGGTGTAAACATCTAAAGCATTTAACGATACTACGGTTCCGCAGGCTATTACTGTTAGCAATTTACTTTAAAGGTTTTTGTTAGAATTACCCACAAGGAATAAAAACATGAAACACATGAAAATATAGGCGAAGAAACTGCCATTTTTAAATTGTATTGAAATTATTCTAGGACATAGAACAATTTCTCATTGCGAGGAATTGCGCTTTTTCCTACCTTGTTTTCAATAGACATCAGTTACAGAGGTGCTTAAAAGTGTTTGAGTGGAGACAGATAGTTAAATAATGACATTTTGAATCTAAAAATGCACATCTGATTCAATCATATTTAGGAAACAATGCTGCAATGCCCACTTTAGAAAACTCTGATGTAATGACCTCTATTCATATATGCATATAGGACATTCAATATGTCTGGAAGGTATTTGGATACCTTGCAGACATATTGAAAGTCCTATATGCATGCTCCAGTATAAACATTATGAAATGCGTCTTGATTCTACAAACATAGCATTCACCTGTCAATAACCCTGGATTTCTATTTAGGACCCAGTTTGTGTTTTTTTATTCATAACAAGTGTCTGGGTTATCTAGCATACCAACATTTGAACAGTACTGGGTAATTTCTTTCTTCGGCACACCATATCTAAATAGACAATTGGAAAGGAAACAGGTAAATTGACGCGATGCGGTATTCACTGGATATCTAGAATAAACCGTACTATGTATTATCTATTGACGGCAAAATGTATGGTAAATCAGTCATATAATGGCTGCAGTCGAAATAAATTGCTGATACAGAGATAACTGTTCGGCAGTACTGGTAATTCTCTTTTCAAACTGTAGATAGCGCAAACACAGCTTCCTTGCAAAAACAGATTCATCTTAACTCTTTCCCCCACGCGACCTTTAGATTAATTTGCAACGAGTGAATCTGATAACAACAGGCAACAGAAAAATGCCATTTTAAATTTTATTGAAATCGTTGTATGAAATAGAGCTTTTGCTCGTTACTAGCACATATTCGATATCTAACAATGTTTGAAAAATACGTCAGTTACAGAGGCGCATGGACAGATAGGCGCTTCTGTGTGGGACAGTGTTAAGAAAACATACTCCATACAGCTGTGGGATGAACAGGTTAATGTTATGAGAGAAAACACATCTGAATCCCAACAATTTATTCATCAGCAAGATGTCAGTTTACTCTATAATCTATAGATACGACAATTGACGTCTCTGTTGAAAATGATCTATTGAAAAATATTATAAGAGTCTAGGGAAAACTTGTCGAGTAATAGGTTGAAATCACATTAGTTGCATATTCCGATCCCAGTGCGGGCATGTCGTGTTTTATTATTGTTAATCATGGTGAGTTTATTACTGTTAATCATTATATGTCAACACATTATCATGATCGATCGTGACATTACAACACCTTATGGATTCATCGGGGAAAAATTTCGTCCTTACCGAGATTGATTGCATCTGACGTAAAATAGGTATCCGACATTATATCCACTAATCAAAACAGTCTAAAATCCAATGCAGACGTCGAGTTATTCGGCGTCCGATCTAGCTCAAAACAGTTTACACTTATAGAATTAGAAACAAATGGCCAAAACATTTACTATTATTTTATTTGCATCTTGTTTGCGTCATCTTAGCGTTGAAACGGTATACACAACGGGTGCCCCCTGTTACATAGCAATAGTGGAACGTACTATAATATATTTTGCTAGATCTACTTCAATGTTTAACCCTGTCTGAATCACAAATTTTCGAGTATTAAACATTAACACACAGGTTGATCAGACGACGACGTTACAATGTGTATGGTCGATTTGAAAATATAAGTATCTTGAATACGGTTCAACCATTTAATCCATAGAAAGGCATGTTGACGTCTCTGTAGCAGATGTCTTTCAAAACTTAGTTAGGGAATTAAAGCATTTGTTCGTGTTGAGCTCGATTTAAAGCATTTGTTCGTGTTGAGCTCGATTTCCTGCAATATTTTATGTGTAATTAAGTAACGGCACCATCTGTTTGCCTTAATTATCATACTATTTTTACAGGTTACTGCCCTGATATTTCATTGAAGATAGGTTTGAATAAGCTAAAAATGTAAAGGGTACAGCAAAGGGGTAAGCATTACAAATCAGGCAGACGAGAGTTAAAAACAAACTCCAATTTTATCTACG
>JAULCE010291957.1:0-10706 GCA_032359355.1 Macoma nasuta | reverse complement strand
TTTCCAAAGAATATGAATAGATCTATAGAATAAGGCATGTCTGCTATGTGGGAAAGGAATAAAAATTGCCAAAATGAATTGGTGAACTTTTGGAATTTTATATGAATTATATAGGGATCCATAATTGGTGGACCAATACCTACACTACAACAGTATAATCACGGACTTATATGGACGGATAAGCAACAGGCTTTATCCGCTGCATGACTCAAGTCTGTTTTAAACCCTTAATAAATATTGGTAATTGTTTCCTTATTCCACAGATAAGCATCCTAAATAGTGTATTCAGAGGTATGGTATATAGTTATCGATAGGCGCTTATGAGTGTTTAACAAGCGTCACATGATCGAGACGCTTGAAAGGCCCGTTTATCTGTAGCACACATTCATTGAAAGCGTCTCTACGACCGGCGCTATGATTCGGCATAATATTTCGCCACCTAAGATCGTGGTATTATGCTATCACGCGGTCTACTTGACGTCTGTTTTGTTAAATGTGAAAAAAGTATATATTGTGGTGTAGGAAATCAAGAAGCAGAACAAAATTAGATTAACTCACTAAAAATGTTTACTTATGAAGTAAAACTAAGGCGAAAATATACTTCAAATTCTAATGGTGACCTAATGCACGAGACATGTATAACATTTACACAAGTGTAGAACCAGGGGCCGTATTCACAAATCGTTATTGAAAATCTTAAACTTATGTGAAAATTTCAAAAGCAGATTTCTCTTTATTTACAAATAAATACTTCATTGAAACTTTGCATGCTTGTGAAAAATTATGTTTTTCACACGCATGCAAGGTTTCATTGAAATATAATTAAAAAAAAATTGGGAATCTGCATTTGAAAATTTCTCATAAGTTTTAGATTTACTAAGACGCTTTGTGAATACGGCCCCTGATCAGAGTCAATAACACCAATGGAATAAACAAAATGCCGATTATTAAGTTTCTATCTGCACTAGTTACTACAACAACTACTACTACTATCTCTACTACTACTGATGCTACTTCTACACTTCAACTACTACTACTACTTCTACCACTTCTTCTATTATTACTATTTCTGCTACTACCAATAGTAGTAGTGGTAGGTTTAGTAATATTGGTTGTATTGGTGGTAGTAATAGTAGTAGTAGTAATAGTAATAGTAGTAGTAGTAGTAGTAGTAGTAGTTGACTTCTCGCATAATGCAATAATATCGTCTGTTATTCATTTATTATCTCTATAATATAGATTATATTGTTAGTGGCAAGACTTTCACATAACTACCTCATGGACATCTTCAACAGGCTGTAATAAATAGCTACATTCCATCCAAGCCGTCTCAAGAAAGAATCAAATTCTTCTCAGAAATATTCGAAATTCTCATGCGGACGCAATTTTAGCAAGGGGCTAAAGAAAGCCCCTTGTTTAAGTTATATGCAGCTTTCTGAAAACACTCACCGCTCAACGACAAACCGAATAGCAACGGGTAAAAAAGTTCCTCTGAAATAGTACAGAAGTGGAGGGCAGAAGTATTCGTAATTCTCTGGTTTAAGTTTGCAAACACGAATTAAGATTTATTTCCTAAAATGACACGGAAATGTGATTTTTACAACTTTATTCCTACACTTGATCACGGGGTGACCGCGTGGTGACCCCGTGGCGTCCTCATGAATAGTGTCGTGATATCTAACAAATCGAAGGCATGTCGGTTTTAAAATCGAAAGGAAGTTTGGATTTGACGATAGCCAAGTGAACAATGTTCTGAAGTTAAAACAATTATTTCCTTTCAGATAAGAACAGAAATGTGAAAATAGTGTTGAAATAATTGTTCTAATGCTCTTGTAGCAGTTCTAATGTTAAAACTAAACGTGCATTGTGTTAGTCGTTTTTAGCCGCAACTAATATTTATTGGTTTGTATTTTTGCGGCGCAACAGTGTTTTCAAAGCATACTGCATTGACAGTAAGCCCCGTGCTGACAGCACTTTAAATGCTTTGATTTTTATAGGACCTAATTGGAAAAGAGTTGCGTGTCAGACGACAGATGATCTAATAACGTCAGCGATTATTTTTAACTTCCAATCATTTAACACGTTCTAGATCCTATTTATTACAAATCTGATACATGTCACTAAAACTGCTTGAAGAAAGCTTCAATTACTTTTTTGATCTATTATTGAAATGGTATGTACTAGATTCCCTTTTTTATTGACCATTTCTGACTAGGGCGAAACTGTGCGAGGCACCTAGTGAAATTCTCCTTCACTCGCTGAAATTATCAGATCAACCTTATATCCACAAAGGTATCCGGGACAATTATAAATATCGATTTTCTGATGCATTATGGCTCTCGTATAACTTAAGCACACTATGCGGAAAATGCCGGAAGATACTACCCATATCGCACACTCGGGTGATTAATCGACAAGGGTTATCGTTAACGATAGTAGAACAAGAAATGATAAATACAAAATATTCGTCAGAGTCTCTTGTTTATGAATCCAGCGGGCTATTTGAGCAACTCTTGGTGCGGACTTAAGAATCCAAAATGGCGTCCAAGATGGCGACCAGTTTCAGTTTTTTCATGGAATATGAAATATTGATACAGTATGCAAGTTTTCATGCATATTGTCAAAATTGTTCATATAAATGATTGTTATTGTATAAACCATCAAACTAAGATCAAATAAGGACACATTTAATGTCAAGGTCAAGGTCATTTTGAGGTTAGAATAATAAATTACAGCAAAATGTAGAAAACTGGCCGCCATCTTGGATTCTGAACTCCGCACCAAGAGTTGCTCAAATAGCCCGTTGGAGTCATATAGAAAGAATGACAACCTCACCCTGATATGTGAGCAACTATCCCATAGATATTCAAATACCAGTGTTTCTCCACATATTAAACTATAGTACATGAACATACCCTATTTACGCCGACATAGTGGTCGTACATGTCTTTATGAAATACAGTAAGTGTTTAAATCTAAACGGTTTAAACAAATATTGCAAAAACATTGAACGCAAATAGTTAAATCTAGTAATGACAAATTGTCTTTTAAGGTGGATGTTATCTGTTTTTCCTATCACTTTCAAGTAATGATTATATAAATCCTTGGTGAGAGGCCCTGGAAAGTAATATACCAAGTTTTTGTCCATGATGCAATGTACACTATGGACTATAGTATCAAGCAGATAAAAAACTCAAGCAGATTTATCACTGCATTGTTTACCCATACGTTTGGCAAAAGAAAGTTGATGAATCATTGAAGACACTAGAAGATGGATATTTTACACACTACTTCTATTTGCTGCAACAAATGCGATCACATTTTAGGGAGTTTCAAACTATCCCAAGGTCATGGGATCACTTAAAACTGTAGGGTAAAAATGAAAAGGAGGGCACCTGTTGCGATTCTCATTCATGTAAACGAACACCTTTACCCCTAATAATTGAGATACTCTTAGTCTGCTCACCTTCCACTATCTCATTTTGGTGTATTTTTATCTGTAATGTGTTTTCGAGACTGATGTCAGACTCTACCATTCACTTGAAAAATCATCGGTCATTTTGTATTTTTGCGAAATATGTTTTTGTATCCAAGTACATGGCTAACGATACTAATTAGTCTTGTATCTTCTTACATAAAGCTGTTTCTGAAGTGTTTGAACTTTACATAAAACAGAATAGATAAAGTTGCATAATATAGTTGACTCTGACCTTTGTTGTGGAAAAATCTTTGGGTCAAAGTCTTTCAAAACAGTCGCGACCCCGCACTGTTGGATGAAAACTACGCCTGGCTTTATTTTATGCAGCAATATTGTGTTCCTTGATTTGCACGTGCACAGCTACATGTACTTCGCCAACAGTGTTTTACACCGACGAGCTCGCTCTTTGTAATCCATTCAAACAAATAATATATCGCATTAGTGATAAAACTTCTATCTGGTGTTTAAAGTGCAGCAATATCGTGCATGTTTATAGAAAATTAGTGCCCTTTCGTGAGAAAAGCACCAAAACTGGACAAAGTCAAATCTAACACATACTTGGTGAAATAAAAAAGAAACCTAAGCTATGGAAGCCAATATGGCCGAATGGCGGCGAGATTCAAAATGGCTGCCATAAAGAATTATTGCTTAATCCCTAAAACACATGTCTTTATATATAACCCCTTAATATAACATAGTCAACATTTAACAACTATGATTACTCCTGTGATAAATTTAAAGAAAACTCATTAAGACACAAATGCCACCGCTTTAACTGCTTCATACAAAAGGCGCCATAACTCACCAAAATATGCTATGGATGACATACATCTTGTTAATAGCTGTGTTGTAAAGGATAATATGTCTTACAACCAAAATTTGCTTTAAAAATATCGCCGCTTTGCAAAGAGACAATTAACATGTAGGACAGATTCGCCATAAACACACACTCTTTCACAAAACACTCATACACACAGGTCAATAATACACGCAATAAGAAACACATTATATTATCTCTCTATACATCCGATTACTCGGAACTTTCTAACAAACAATGATTTTGAATAGTAGAAAACAGCAAGTGTGACAGAGGACCAGAGTCTAGATAATCAGTTATCATGGTCAGCATATCACGCCAGCCGGATAGGTGGCACCTTGGAGACTAGACCAGTTGATGTCACTACTATTTTGCCGATGCCATACTTTTTCTGAACCACGGACAAACGCCTGTATTTACTTGTGATCAACCACTTTCAGCTATTGACAAGCAAATTCAGTGGAACTGGACGGACACGCATGGAAAATGAATTATATAGTGATCATTGGTCGACTGCAGATAGAAATGCCCTTAAAACTCTCGGAGATTTTCTAGACAACAGTGGATGGACAAGTAGAAGTGGCAACTTCATGCACAGCAGCGTACTTTCTAAAAGTGGCTCATGTCAGCCGGGCTCTACAAGTTCATCAAGTATCAGCTTATGCTCTTTACATATTGATGCACCAAGCGTTCGTTTCTTCTAGAGAGTCTGACACTCTCTCTTTCACAGAGTGGTTTTGCGAAGAGAGACTGAATTTCCGCAGTTTCAGTTTTGGGCCCTTGTCCTGAGTATTCAGTCGGCAGTATTAATATTTGTAAAGTCTTTGCGGGAAGCAAACTTTCAACTGAATGTTGAATTTCTGGATAACCTTGCTCCATGGTTCTTTTCCCTTGATCACCCAAATTATGTACGACGGCTTTCAGTTCGTATCAGATATATGATACTCTTGCCGAAAAGCCCCCAGATGTAGCTAAACCGTTTGCAAACAGAAAGTATCGTAGTAAACAAATCAAAGCATGTGTACTCAGGTCAAGCAGTAGATCAAGCTCATGAGCAGAATAATAAGCTTGTTAAGGAAGATGGTGGTGCTGTTGGCCCTAAAGAAATTATGTGCATTTTCTAAGATGGATGGTCTGTGGACCAGAAAATGCCAGAGTTGTTAGTGACTTTGAGGCATTTTTAGAATACATCAACAAGTTGAAGGCAAAGTGTAATGTTTGTCATAACGACCAGGTCAAAGGAGTTCACGAGAGATTCATGAAACGTGCGAGGAGTCTAGTGTCAACAAGCGTTTGAGAGATTTTTCACCAATCCTTCTCTTGAGACCCTGAAATCAGAAGTTCCCACATTAGGAAGATACGTTGTGCTCCTGTATGACAGAACTAGTTTAGCCACGACTGTAAATGAGGCAAAAAAGGCATTGTTTCGCCGCATAGGATGGTCAATAGGTATAATTCAACCAACTACATCTGCTTTTGTACGAATATACAAAACGTGTTATATACCAAGCTGGACAGTTTTGGGGACAAGACTTGGTCCCTGACCCACAACTTCCATCCATCTGAATGGGGCTGGCATCAGATCACTCGTTGATGGTTATTTCTTCCACAGGCATCAGTGTCCTGTCGAGAACTTTTGAAATGTAACTGTAACCCGGACTGAGGATATCGTAGCAGGTGCAAATGTAGTATTGTGGAGATGCCTTGTACTGCTATCTTTAAATGGGTTGGAGACAGGAAATAATTGACAGTTCTGGGTTACATCTATCTTTTAACTTGTTTCGTTAAACGTTAACATATTTCAGAGTGCTTTTTAGGACTCGTGCAAGAAAGGTGTTAAATACAAAGTTGATATTTATGTTTATGTAGCCAACAGTACATTTATCTTGATTAAAATGTAACTACATGTATGTTATTCAAGTGTTATTCACTTCACAGATTGTTTTCATTGTTTAACCGTTTCATCAACACGAGGCCTTTAGTGGATGAATATTGAAAACTGTTGTGGAGATTGAAGCATTTGCTAGTAAAGAGCAACGTTCCATTTCCTACAATATGTTAAAAACAGTTTCAAAATGGCACTTTTCTTTTGCCTGGATATTCATTTGTATACAATTTACAACTGCTTCCTTTGAATCTATATCAATATGAGCAAAGGTGTGATTTGTTTGGCCATTTTGAAAACGGCCGCCATGACAGTAAGGTTTTACACAATCGCTAAGCTCTTTCAACTCGTTTGATAGGCACCCTTTCAAGGCTTATTTTTTTTATTTATTTTTTTATAGTAATACGTATTGAAATTATAACAGTATAAGCTATACTTACCATGTAATAATCCTTTTTGGTATGACTTAAGCATTATGTAAATAGTGGGCAACCCTAAATTGTTTTTCTCAAATTTCTCTAAATTATGGGCCAGTCAAGTGATCGGATTATTTTTCTGGACCTATGTTTCGGGACAATTTATTTTATTACCATTTCAGCTCAGTGCATCAATGCAAATGATCACAAATAATTTATATCCATATGTAAGTGTATACCGGGTAACTTACGGATGTGGTTGCCAATCTATCAACTGTGTTGGGTTTTATTTAGCAGGCGTCCAGCCGACAGTGCAGTGACATGTGTTGAGGAAGTCTATATCCTTTGAAATACCGACAATTGTCATTTGCAATATCTTCGTCTGCAATTTTTGTCGTCTGCTCATTTTTGCATATATTTATTTAACTTTCTTTGGTAGAATATGTACAATCTGAGAGTCAAACAGTTTGTAGCTTGATCAGACGCCGAGTTACTCGGCGTTTGATCACGCTCCAAGCTGTTTGCAAAGGTTACTACAATTACGGTTTTTACGTTACAGTCTTCCAAAGGATATAAAATTGAAATAAATTTCATAACTGTTTTGTTATGTATTCTACTAAGCCTTCACCTAAAGCTCCACAAGCCAACCTATCCGACAAAGTATGCTCAAGCGTACCTGCTTGAAAAAAATGTCTTAAAGGATCTAATGAGGTGTACGAGGATAAACAGTTTCACCGCTGTGCAAAGTTAATGTCTGCTAAACATGTCATCTGCTTTAAAATGGATAGTACACTTCTCAAATCGGAAAACCGAATGGATTTTCCAAATATTTTTTGTCATATCAATCTACATGAGGCATCCAGATCTTGACTGTTATAAATAGTTGCCGTGCTAGCAAGGAAAGGGTTAAACTATGTAGTTATAAGCACGGGGTTTATCATTGAGGACTTTTCCAAGCTATATTTAGATTTCTTATTAAAAGATTGTTTAGATTTTTCCTGTTTTTTTTTAAAGAAGACGACACTCTTATTAAGTTTGAAAGACAAAATAACTAATGGCCATATCTGTACTAATTGCCGCTAAAAGTTGTTTCTCTGTACTTTTTCTGAACTTGGTGGCAAATCCGACACAAAATCGATTCCATTTATTTAGTAGTATAGATGACCAGAATTCTTCTAGTTTTGAATGTCGTAATTTTACCATTTCCTTTTTTCATAGTTCTTAAAAGCATTTCAATTTGGGGCTACTGTGTATATACAAAAAATCTTTTTTTTTCTCACAGAATTGGCGCCATTTCTCATCTTATTTACTACTATTATAATCCCGTAATGCAGTCTATTTTTGCTAGATGGCAGTCGTTATCAAACAAGCCGCATTTTCTTCGACGAATATGTTTTTCAACATGTACATTTTTAAGAAAAAGTGTATCAGCAACAGACCGTATTAAAGCTACTATGTCATTAACGCAACTGTTAACAGATGAACGGTCAGAACGTTCATTAGATTTAATGCTAGTAGTTTAGAGATGAAATGCCTTATAAATAAGTCTCTTTGTTCTTTGTCCCATAAGTAAATAGTAAAATCACAATCTTCAGTTTGAGCTTCGGGCTTCTTACACGACAAGGAAAAAACTAGCGGTGCGTGATAAGACCATTGACTAAACTAAAAAAGCTCACGTAAACGCGTTAGTTTAGAAGATCAAATTTCTAAACAAGAATTTCGCACGCTCGTCGTTTTTAAATATTGTAACATAGTTCCTTTTTTTCTTTTTCATAGGTCTTTAAAAATTACATACAAAATCTCCCTTGGCAGATAAAAGTTGGTATTGCAATGAAACAGTTCACGGTTTGTAGGGTAGCGCTTGTTTACGGCATATTAAACACATACATGTATTTAAGATCACTTGTTTTAGATATTCTATAGGCAGGCATGGTTTGCACTGTATTAGAGCATATTTATTGCTGAATCCTAAAAAGGATTTTCAAGTCGTCAAAATTGTCGTATGCAGACAGTGTCGTCTGCCTGACTTTTAGCCTTGTCCGAATCGCTTGAAATTTGATACAACTGTTGGCTGTGAGTACCACACAACTAAGATCCAGATCAGACGTCGAGTTAATCAGTGTCTGATCCGGGTCAAGGCTTATTGATGATATTGCTATTACCGCGATTAGCAAATACTGTAAACTGCGATAAGATTCTTAAGGGTAAAATCTGATTAGAGTCTACACGAGTCGCCTACTTGTCCTATCGTTTTGAACACTTCATTTTATGATATGTCCAATTTTTCGATAATTACAGTTATTCATCCAGGTGCCGAAGACTTCTGTAAATTAGGGTAATATATGACACTATACGCTAGATGCAAAAAATAAATAGTTCAAATCCTTCATTTCAATGTATTGTTTTGACACTAACTTGAAAACAAACCCAAATCATTAACACTCGATCCGCTGCTAAAATAATCGTCTGCTCAAAGTGATGTATGTTTCAGTTTTGGAGATCGTCATATTTGTGTGGCAAAGAGCTATGTATCAGTTTGGATATATCATTAGTCGTGAGAAACAAGCTAATTGTTAATATAACAAAGACATCGAGGTAAGTCAACATTTTTTTATAGCAAGAGTTGGTTTTTGTTTTGTTTGTATAGGGTTTTACGTCACTTCGACAGTATTTCAGTCATTGCGCGACGCCTGGCTAAATTACTAGTGGATGAATACCCCAGACACCCGTCTGAGTTGCACAGACGGGCAACTGGGTAGAACCACTGACCTATCGCAAGCCAGCCGGATGGGTTCCTCACATAAAGAGCATCACCCGTTGCGAGGCTCGAACCCACAGCGGTGAATGACCTAGGAATTTGGAGTCGGAGGCTCTAACTCCTCGGCCACGACGGACCCTTATAGCAAAAGTAGGAAATAAGGTATTGCTTTACACACAACATACAAGAAAAACAGCCACCCGAACAGCACTGAAACAAGATCTCTGTCAACAAACTCACACAGGTACACACCCACACATACAGACAGGTTACATATATAAACAAGGGTGAAGACAGGAGTACCGCCTTTGAACGGTCAGTGGCAACACTGCCACTGGGGGAGTTTAAACCGGTTTAGGGGTGCCCAACTTAACTTTTATCCCATCATCACCCCATCAGACGTACAGTGTAAATTAACGTTTTTCCCGTCCGACTACTAGTCGTACTTTTCTTTTACGCGGAGTAGTTCTCATGCTTCGACAGCTTGTATTACTCTGAAAGTACACAACGAAATTATAATGTCATACATATTGATCTCACTTAACCCTTTTCTCCACAGAAGCGCCTTTTAGCGATTCAGGAATTCCAGCATTTGCACGTAATGAGCAAATATTCCATTTCCTACAATGATTTTATTACAATTAAACATTGACATTTGTCTTTGACTTAGATTGTTATTTTTTCCATCAGATGATTTCCTTGTAGACTAGTTTAAAAATATAGTATGTATGATAAGGGTTAACAAGGTTTAGGGATACACATTCTGCATGTTGTCAATCTAGTTCTCTACTCTATATCATGAACAGTTTCGTTTTCTCGTGAAAATGACCAGCCTGACTTAACTTGCTGCTTAAAATGTCGTCTGATCAAACTTTCGACTGCTTGTTCTTTTTAAATCATACCCGATTCGCTTCAAACCTGTTAAAACATTTGCATGTGTGTCAAACATTTTAATTTGGGTGTTTTTTCAGACACCGACTTCATGTAACCCTGCATCTGATCTAGATCAAATCTGTTTGTTTTTCACATATTGAGAAATATGTTAAGATGATGTAGTATTCCTCTCATGCGGCCACTTAATGAAGCTGCATGGAGGTCCCTGAAGACAAGTGGTAGCTTATGTATATCAAAAGTAATGCAGAAAGCTCCTATGGAACTTTCTTGATTACAATCGACCTGCATTAACCCTTAGCCTGCTATTCGCGACTTATGTGATATTTCAAACAGCTTGGGTCCAGACCAGACGCCGAGTAACTCGGCGTCTGATCTAGCTCGAAGCTGTTTGACACTCAGACAATATGTTCACTAAATTTTAAGAAAATCGGACGATATTTAGAAATGAAGCAGACGAC
>JAULCE010291846.1:0-10709 GCA_032359355.1 Macoma nasuta | reverse complement strand
TATCTTCACCCTAGATTTATGTATGTTTTTGTCCATGTGTGTCTTCTTTATGTAGCGTGTGTTTGGACTCGTGTGTTTGTATGTGTGTATGCGTGTGTGACTGTGCTGATTGGGTGATTGGGTGGCTGTTTTGTGTTGTATGTGGTGTGTCCTGCAAGACCTTTCTATCTACTTTTAGTAAAATGCATGATTTCAAAACTAAAACCTGAAACAAAATTGTTTTGCTTCGTTACTTGTCGATATTGAGGGAACTATTGGTACATGTATTGGAACGGCTTACACAAAGTTCGAATCGAATTATTCAATAATATTATCGAATTGATAGATATGTACAAAATAGTCGTTCCCATTTCGCCAAAAAGTATGTCATTTCTAAAATGGTGAGGGTTAATACTGCACAATATATATTTTACAATCGCATCAACAGCAGTGTAAATCCGGTTCCAATCTCGGGATCAGTGTAAATTTTTCTGTATATAGCATTGAATTGAATTCCTAGGCCAGACGTCGCCTGATATAGAGTCAGCATGTTTGATGTGTCTTTGCAATGGTGCTTATGTTTGCCAAACTGGCACCAAACGAGTGAACATTTACAATTTTAGCAGTTCGTATCTTGTAATAGAATCCTTTACAGAAAAAGTATCAATTTAATTAAGTGTCAGACGGCATTCCTTGAGGACTGTCTTAGCAATGTTTGTTTCTTGAGATGTTTCAAGCAAGCTGTTATTAGTTACTACTGTGGCACCAACACGTATAGCGCCGACTTCATGCATGGGAAGGTTGCCCAACCGTTTTAACACTTTCCTCTAAACATTATTTTAAACTAATCCGCAAGGAACGAGCCTCGTGAAAAAAATGCATATCTAGAAATGTCAATATTAAATTGTATTGAATCCATTGCAATAAATGGTGCATTTACCCACTACGAGCAATGGTCATCAAATACAGAGGCAGGCGTTAAAAAGCACTTCTCTGGAGGAAAGGATTAACAAAGGAAAATTAGGCAGTAGCAAACATTCATGGAAATTGCAATACATCTGCATTGTATTACATTACGTTATTACACAAACTAACGTTCGCATAGTTCACTAGATATTGTGGGCATGCCTGTATATCTCTCCCAGCTGCTATTTTCTGTGATAGTATCTGAATATTTTGACAAACCGATCGAAAGAAAACCGTATCATTTTTTTTAAACATGATAAAATAGAACGAAAACTGTTGCTATATTCATATATGCAAATGATATACAGTCTACGAGAAGACAATAGTCTATACCGTAACTGTATCATAAACGCCCCTAATAGATCAGAAGTTTGAGAGGCAATTATAGGAAATGATACATCTGACGCGACAGTGATAAATGTGACTACCGGTCTGAACCGTTATTATGCCACTGAGTTCCTTACTCTATAATGTAGAGGGAAGAAGGTTAGTAGTTGTACTGCTGCGTTCAAAACGATCGAACAGAGAGAGACAAATAGTTTATATCCTGATCATACGTCTCCTATTGCCCACATGCATTATCACACACTCGGCCAATCTGCATTTGCCGTATACTATTGCGTTTAAAATGACGCAACAAAACACAGAAAACCTATACCCTGAACGGACTGATAAAGACGAGGGGTAAACACATATTAGGTCTGCTGGACGAAGACGTAGAGTAATTATGGTAAGTGATATTTGGATATTTGGATTGAGTTGTACGTATGTACGTCTTAACAGGTTTCCTTTATTTCTAGGAGTTTCTACTTCAGGCATATACATTAGACAAGAAACACGTTATATCGAATTTGGCGGAACATATCTTATAAGTTCGACTTACCCGAAGTGCGATTTAAATTCGAACCTCGGGTAATTTGACTCTATGATTTAATTCCGCCAGACTACGATTTAAACCTGTAAACCAAAATCTATGGTTTGGATTCATACTTTAATTCTTAGTAAGAGTATAATATAAATCATGCAAGTTATGTAAAATACACCTTACACGATCCACATCTAAAAGCTAATGTACCCTGTGGGGATCACATACTAAAATACATACCTTTTTTATAGAGGCAGCCAAAAATTAAAATACCACAAAGAAATGTCAAAGATGGCAAGTAAGCTAAAATTAGCATTCTACTACACTGGAACTTAATCATATTGGTTAACTAGTAGCGAAGCAAAATAATAATAAAGCATGCCTTCGACTTAACCGAATTAAAGATAATAGGGCTGCACTTTCCAGTAGAAGGATGTACAATCCTCTTATCATTTTGATGTACGTTATATATATTGAGGTACAACATTTTGATTCCTTAACATGATGGGTCCGGGACTGTTCTCGCCGGCGTTTTCACTATTGCATCTAGCACTTAAATTGGTGTGTTATATATTTACACTAAGGGTTTTATTATGCTGTTGTGGTGTTCTCTGACCTGACGACTTTTGGAAATATCTCATCGGATCCATCATTGATCGTACATATCTTTATCTAATGTAGTATGATATATATCAATATTATATGCTTTACCACAATGTTATCTGATAATATTTTGTTCCTATGTCTGCTATACATTGTATGCATTATATGTTGTGTACTGGCCGGAGGCCTCAAGCACTTGAATAAAAATGTTCAAATGTTCAATGCTTGTTTTCTACATGAATGTATATACTGTTTTTATCTAGACTACTATACTATTAAATTATGTTATATACTGGTTCTATTTAGAATGCTATTAAATTCGTAATACTTGTATTATGTAGACAACTTTACTTGATTTTTTATACTAATCATATGTAGCATACCTTACTCAATTATATAAACTGGTTATTTGTATGATGTTAAACCTATACTGGTTTTATGTATAGCATCATATGATATGGAAATACCGTCACCTATATGCTATATGCTGGTAATATGTAGTAAACTATACGATATTCTACATACTGGTTCTATAAAAGAAACGGTATATAAAGTAACGTAAAGTATACTTAATCGAACTTCTATTAAGAATACTTTACGTTACTTTATATACTGTTTATATATATACTATATGATCTATACTGGTTCAAGTGATAATAGTTTACTTAAGTTTATTATGTTACAATACAGTATTATCTCAATGTCAACTCGTGTCAGTTCCTATATTTTACTAAAACTTAAACATAAAGAATACAGTTTAAATGCTGTTTTAGTTTTCACACACACTCGTAATATTGTAAATTAAGTTGCACACCTTTTTTCTTCTTCAAATTAATGTCTAAACAATTGGTATGTGATGTCATTAGTAACTCGGACGATTTGCAGGATACATTTTATATAGAGAACTGGTAGCGAGTTCATATATTATCTGAATAAGCAGCGCCATTAAGTCTCATCGATAAAAGGCAATTTCAGAATATGGCATACCACGTGACAGTTTGGTTTACAATGATGGATATTACGTTTGATGTTATGTCATAGACTTATGAGTTTTCCCGACATAAACATGATCGGTTCATAGTCTGATTATGCCCAATGTTGTACAAATACCGTGATGGCTAAAAGTCTTCGACCAGCAAGTCATACGCAATTAGTGAATGTTCAGTACAGACGGTCAAAAGAAAGTAATAGCAAAACGCTAGTTGCATAGCTTTTTCATTGATTTAGTCCTGCAATAAGAAGACTCACACATGCCTCGCTTTTTAGGTACTATTATTAATGAAATGAGAGCTTTTGCTACGAACTTTTGCATTCAGATTTATAAACCTGATAGGCAAATATAAAGGAAATAAAAACATTATGAAAGAGATACTGAGCTATTGGACTAAGATGACTATACAATCTTGTCTCATTATATCGAAGTTGTGGGACTGTTTTTTATGAGATGACTAAACATCTTAATGTTAAATGTCACAGGTTTAGAATGTGTAACACAGTATCTATTATTCTGGTAAGTGGCGACTAAACGGTTCTTCTTACGCAACTTTATATTAAGTATCCATTACAAGAAGGTTTTATGTCGACATCTGTTTTACATATGCACTTCTTTGCATTTAAAGAGATCTTAGGCACCCCACAAGTTATCGGTATTAACACCGGTACTTCAACTGATGTTTTTAACCCACCCACAAGTTCGGAATCTAATGAAAAAGATGAACATCTTGACAAAAGGAAAGCACCATTTTGAATCGTTTTGAAATGTAGGAAATAGAGGATTAGCTCTAGGCAAACCCTTTACAAGCAATGGTTCATTTGAAATTAATACACATTTTGTTTTAAGAATTGTGTCTAGCATTTTTCCATTGGTGTCTTTGTTGGAATAAAATAAGTATTTCAAAGTTTCTAAGAGCTTATTCTATGACAAATTATTAACTCAAATATCGGAGAAATTGTCATTTTTCTGCTTGACTTTTTATTCAATTTTATAAACTGGATGTCACCTAAACTGGGTATCAGACCTGCCCCGATTAGTCACGTCTTGCATAGTTTCGCTTGATGTGATGTTGTTCTTGACATGATCCGTTTGGAAATCACAACTAGGGCCTACCAATCAACGATCGGATAAAAGCTTTTCTTCACCGT
Source organism: Macoma nasuta (assembly GCA_032359355.1). Taxonomy (NCBI): domain Eukaryota; kingdom Metazoa; phylum Mollusca; class Bivalvia; order Cardiida; family Tellinidae; genus Macoma; species Macoma nasuta. Next base: position 6,154 of record JAULCE010291846.1, on the reverse strand, counting down.
TTCAACCCTATAATAAACTCAAACGCAATGCAGATTGTATGAAACAATATAATTTCTGGTGTTTTGCAAGACATTTTTTAATTTAATTGTCAAAGAATCTCGAGACATATCAGACGCCGATTAACCTGGCGTCTGACCTGACGTGAAATTATTTGTACAAGGAATAAGTGAACAGTGACAAACGCGTGTGTTGGTTACAACAAGCGTTTTTCCCACTGTCCGGCATTAGTGCAGAAAATGAGAACTCCTCCAAGTCAATGTCATCAAAAGGCGCCATGTACACAGTGCAGTATAAGAATAGAAGCAACCTTCATATCATTGACATATCGAGTCAATTACATAGGTTTCTAAAACTAAACTTGCGCCGATTCATATACGTTGTTCATTTCATAAAGTTCTTTAAATTAGTATGTCTTTATTTAATTGATACGTATATTTTTAAAGTTTGTGCCAACAACGTTGCCTTAAAATGTTTTAACCAAGAGTCAGTTTTACCCTTTTCTCCACAAGCTATTTTAGATATATCCACAAGGAAATATCGGATACAACATATAAAAATCTGGTCAAAAGAAAAGTGCCGGTTTTGAATTGAATTGAAATCATTGTTGGAAATTTGGCAATTGCCGGTACAATCAAAAATAATGCTCCATTCCTTCAATGTGTTTAATATCCAGCATTTACAGAAGCACAAAAAGGCGCCTCTCTAGAGGTAAGGGAAAAACGACCCCAGTGATATTCTTACTTTACGTTTCTTCTTGTGATTCTAGGAAACAATACATATCCATACAAATGCCATTAATATTCAGGCTGGGCTGACGCTTGGGAAAGGAAGCGAAATCTAGAAGTAATCCGCTGTCTGCATATAGTCTCAAAATCAACGAGCCTTAAAGATCAATATGACAGCACTATCTTGATACGGACTATTTTCAGTTAGGAAAATATTTACTATCCCCAAAATTAGGGTATCGTCAATTCTTTTTCTGCAAAGTTTCATTTTACGTTATTTTGAATGCCAACTACCGGTAACGATACATGTACAGTTCGGAAACTAACTCGAAAACCAGCCGGAACCGAACCGGAACCGAATCGAAGGCGAATTTGAATGACACAATGGTGTTTTAGCCGGCTCAACATTCTCAAAACCCGCATAATGCGCTTTAGAATAGTTTTGAACCGGTTGTTATGCAATATTTAAGCGCAACTCAGCCTGAACGATTGGTGGGGAGACAAGTTAAAACATATATTCAGTTAGTTGCAGTACTGTATGTACTGTATGTAAGGTCGACGCTTGCTATGATGAAGTATGTCGGACTTTTTCATTAAGGTCGTATTAACCGTAGTTAAAGTTACATTTAAAGTTCTGAAAATTCGAATTACTTCTAATATTCCTCCGACCTTTGAATCCTTGTTTCATGGAACAGATAATTTGTTTTTTCATTCATGATGATGTTGAGACACTGAAATATTCCACCCTTAGATCATTGCTCTGCGAATTGGTGGCACAACATTCAAATGATTGCAACTCTCATAATCCACCGTAGCATTGCATACATTGGAAAAATGTAAGGCAGCGCTCCGTAGACGCATAAAGATGTAATATCAATACCAATGGATGTTTAATTGATTTAATTGATTAAAAAATAGAACAAAAAACTATGCTGATACTTGGTACTTATATTTGACACAATCAGTTAATATAGCTTCAGATACATGTGTCTCGACGGTAAAATTCAAACCGTACATAAAACCTAACTGGGACGATTCACTTACACATCTACATAAGAATACGTTAGAAGCGCGCCGCCATTGAGTCGCCGGGAAAAAATGTGACCTAGGCGAATTTACAAATAAAATATATAAAGCTACGAAAAAAAGTTTTAAGCGGGCGCAAAAATAATGTTTTAGACTTTGTAAGTAGAAGAGACGAGGACAGTGACTCGGCTGCAAATAACAGTAACGATATCTGGTATTAAACAAGCGTAAAAACCAAAATTAAGTCATAAAACTCAAATAATTGAATGACTTTTAAAAGTATTACACATGACATCACAAAATATATACATTTTTGTTGGCGAGAATGTTATTAAAATGTATATTCTCCAACCATAACAGACTCAAGTGATCGGGTAGACAGTGTTGTACTGGAACTCTCGAGTATCATGTCATCTTTGTAAGACATAATGATATCAATATTACGGATAAAACTTTGATACCTTGAAAACTTGTTAAAAGGGGAAATCATATGGCAGAGATCGTGTCGACTATGAAAACGTGGTTTATGAAGGCAATGTAATGCTTAAAGAATAACGAAACTCTTTAGTTTCATTTTTATAACATCGTATGCCCCCACAGAAATTAAAATAAGGTGTTATTATCACCCTGTATAAATGAGCTAAAAAGAAACGCAAGGATCACGAGCGCCACCACTATAAAAAGTGTCCGTTACAACGTCATAATGTTTGACAAGACAAATGTTTCGGTTCAGATAGGTTAATAAATATATTGATATTATACATTAAAGCTTTAAATGTTAATCCAACAAATGTTTACATAGATATACTAATTTCAAGTTCCTTTTCAGCGCGGGTGAGAAAATCCCCGGGTTTTTACTATAGTAGTTCCTCTGACCCTAACCAGCATCATGAAGTATCAAAAATCGTAAAAAAGGACTGGTTTAGGGACAGAAAAGGCTCGGATTAGTAGTGTGTATAATTACGAAGTTCGGATAATTTTAAATGAATATAAATAGTCTCGCCGACTTAAACATAACGAGTTTTAGCCGTTTTTATTTTGGAAGGCGGGCTCTTCTTTTTCAACACATTTAAAACTGACCACTAAAAACCATTGCAAAGAGGTAGGGTCCTTTTATATATAAAATTCATACAAACATTATTTCGTTTACGTTTAATTGAACCTTAAGACGGAAAGTAATATCTAACCGTGTCTACTAACCCTTACCATAAGTATTTGCAAAACTGTTGTAAGAAGTAATGAACTTTTTTTACAACACGAAATATCTGCCAAATCTCGCTCTCGTGTTCATTGTGATCACGAAAAGCTGCTTCCGTCTATAGGAACTTTAATTACCAAGGCAGAGAGAGATTTTCGTGACTCAGTTTCTTACAATAGGTCCCTACAACGGCAACCAGGCAAGTACAGCATCGGTGCTCAACACAATAGTTGATTGTGCCTTTTGACGCTTGGGTAGTAGAACGGTGCTATTCCAAAAGCGCGTGCATGTACATTGTAATTTCCATAACATTTTTCTCCACAGAAGCGCCTTTGAGCGCCTCTGTAACTGATTGCTATTGGAAATACTGTAGGAAATGTAGCATTTGCTCACTTCGAGCAAATGTTCCGTTTCCTACAATGACTTCAATACAAATCAAAATTGTGATTTTTTTTCTTTTGCCTAGATTTTGATATATTTCATCAGATTATTTCCTTGTGAATCGATCTAAATAATGCTAGTGGTGGAACGTGTTAACACATTAGACTATTGAAGTGCCGTCTGACGCTTTACTGAAGACATTGATCGGCGTCTGACCCGCTCTGTTTGTACAAATCACTTTCGTGATAATGCAGTATAAGGGTAGAATTAACATGCTTCGAACAAAATATAACGGGTTTTTACCTATAAATGCCGTAACATTTCCCTGGAGTGTTTGAGTTTATTTCTATATGAACAGGTTCGATGAAGTAATATTTGCTTCGCGTGTACACGTTAAGTGACATTTTGTTTTATTGGTTTTACTGTGTATGTCAGACGTGCCTGCGGCATTGCGTTCTTTTTCATAATTCATTGTTCCAGTTGTTTATGCTTGTCTTGAAACTGACAGTATTAAAATATTTGTATTTCATATTTTTATACATAAGAACTTTTGATTTATGAGTCCTTTTGTTAAGATCGACGTTATCAAAAGGCATAATATTCAATTTGATTTAAACGTTAAATATTGTTCTTTGTTAATAGTTAAAATGTGTACGATATTTTGAAATCAAACAACCGGTAAGGGTATTAAAAGTAGAAAACAGATCATGCAAGCTTTGTCAAATACACCTTACAAGATCCTCTCTAAGCGCGAACAAATACCCATTTGTTATAGACACAATATCCATGCAGAAGATGTCCAACAATAGAATTTCACAATTTCAAACATGTTTGTCAAATCGATATAAACCGATCAACTCGTGCCATTTTGACATTTATTGGAAGTAATTAATGTCTGCATGTGTTTTATAAATAGCCATACAGGCTGACACTTATGTAATTTTAGAGATATTAGTCGGCGGTCATCATACGTCACGTTATTGTGACAAAGAGGCAACGACATTGACGTTTAATCAGTTACACATATAAGAACTGTCAATGGTGGAAAAGTAATGACCATTATCGTACAATAAGTGGCATATTATAGTTGTGTTATAAACATAAACATTGGGAAAAGGCGTTTTAGTATGTGTAGTGTTAGTTTTGTGTTTTATATATTAACCTTTTCGCCGCATAATTTAAAATGGTCGGTTGTAGCTGGTTGTAACATAATAACAGAAATAAGTAAATACACTTTGGCTGTTATTATAGTTTTCCTACTATTCGGAGAAATGTGCTGCTAAGGCAGGGTCTGACCTGGGACCTCACTTATTCGCAATGTAGATTTGAGTCGCCTTTGTCGATGAACGGCTTGAAACATAGTCCACAACATCGCCGTGATTATGTACGAATGTTAATAGAACATGCATAAAGATGATCATTGAAAGTTGAAAATAGATCATACAAGCTATGTCAAATACACCTTATAAGATCCACATCTAAAAGCTAACGTACCCTGTGGGAGCAAATGAGTGATTAAGCTTAATAGTCGTAAGATTGTAATGTACAAGTCGCTAAAACAGCAAAATGCTACTTCCACACCGACCTTACAAGATCCACATCTAAATGCTAACTTACCCTGTGGGAGCAAATGAATGATAAAGCTAAATAGTCGTAAGAATGTAATGTCCAAGTCGCTAAAGCAGCAACACGTTACTTCAACATCGACATTAAGTTATGTACTATACGTTAAAAGTAACAGGTCCGAATTAAACACTATTCATATAAAACAATCGTATGACACATACGTGTTAAATGATTTCCATAGCAAGCAGCTTATATCTCTAAATGTACGATATAACTATTTTTTTGCAACACGCCGTCTGCAAAGGAATTTAAAAAATTTCTCCACATGAGCGCCTTTTAAGCATGGCTGTCAGACACTCCAACCCCTGTACCCTTCACCCCCGGGACACTTCAACCCCTTATCATCTCAACCCCAGGACACTTCACCCCCATTAGTCATTTCAACCCCAGTTTTGTATTAGCCATTTCAACCCTAAGACATTTCACCTCCCATTACTTTTCACACCTCTACCCTTGAATGAATAGGTTATCGGTAGGTGTTACTTAACTGATGCATGAAGATTTAGTTCCATTTAAAAATAAAATGTATTGAAATATATTGAGTTTGTCACCAAATCAATTTCTTTTACACTGAAAGTAGACTAAACGCCGTGATTCCGCTCATCTTATCATCAATATCCACCCTGCCTATACGATTATAAGTATTTTCTGTGTGTCGTATAAATTTACATAGCATTTCGAGAACGATTTATAGGTAGTACTCTGATCTAAATAGTAATGACCATATTGACAGAGACACGTGTTATCCTAGTAATTGTCAGGATATTAAGAAAGCAAAACAAATGACTGGTACTTTAAACAATCTGGTGTAATGTAACAAACAGTTTATTGTAATGTAACAACTACTTTCAAATCAATCATAACACATACATACATACAGTGTAACTCTTTCGCTGCAATTGTTTTCAAATGTCATTTGTGGAAAATAAAATTTTCCGATGCCGCATTGCTACGGCGTCTGATCTTGATATATAAACATCCTCTTCCTTTAGTAGATCAGACAAAAAAACAGTGTTAATCGCTTTTTTATGAGAGAATAAGTATTACCACTATACATAAGATTGATTGATGTTTAAAGCAGTGTCAACTTAGTACCTGATCAGACGCCGCCTTATAAACACGGTGGCTGATATAAGACTGCACCTTTTCCACAAATGACATTTGGCGACAATGCCATATTCACATTATTCGGCGACG
>JAULCE010291735.1:0-10711 GCA_032359355.1 Macoma nasuta | reverse complement strand
ACTTAAACATAAAAGGTTAACATTGTTTACGGACGACGCTCACGCCAACGCCAACGCCGACGACGCCAACTACGCCGCCGGGGGTATGACATAAAGCTCTTTGTACTTTGTACAGGCGAGCTAAAATTAGAAGTCAAAATAAAATATGTCAATTCCCTCACTGACAGTGTCAGTTTAGGAATCGGTGTCTGTCTAAGAATCCGACGTCAAAAGTGTCTGGAAATCTGCAGCCCAGCTTCTTTTCAAGTCAGTATAATGAAACTACATTGCGAAACATGTCCCTTGCAAAATCGCTTTAGTAATACATTGACCGCCCGTCCAGCGAGTAACACATGTAAATAGATTATTTCAAATATGATTTATCTAACGATAGATACGTATAAAAACAAACGACGCTTTCGTGCATTTGTACATAGAGAACAATATATAAAAAAGCATTAAAAAAACTTAAGTCTTGGGATTCGAACCTCCGCTCTTGCGAAATGTTCTGACAAGGTACAACTCCTCTACTACCACGGCTAACTTCTTCTATTTTAGTTATCATTCAAAGGTATCGTATAAACTGAAATAAATATATATTTGGTTACACTGAGGTGTAACGAAAAACCTGTTTACCTGTTTGCGTATGCTTATGTAAATAAGCGACAATCCGGAAAGCTACCGATAGCTACTGGAAAATATTCGGGGCACTTCGCCGCAGAAAATAAACAAAACATCTTTGACTTCAATCAATCTAATCGCAGATAAATTTATCTGATTAAACATTTTTTTATTTCGTAATACATTCTTTTTGGTTCTATATTAATGGTCCAGCAAATTTTTTGTATTGCAAAAAGCAAAACAAAATCCTGTTTTTCAGGGAAAAAATGCCTTTTAGCATCGGAAAATCATCAGCGAACACATGTTCATGAAAAACCTTAGTGCGCGGTGAGTCTCAAGACAATTGAAAGATAACCAAAAGGCGTCCATTGGACACCATATCAAAATGCTTTTTGGTGGTTTTATGAAAGGGAACCTTAGTATCTGAGAGGTTATTTTATGATTTGTAATTATTATTAATGGTAAAAAAGAATTTCTACATTTTCAGAACGACATCAGATAAATATTCACAGGTGACACATTATAGAAATAAAATCTTCAGTTCTCATATAAGTTCAAGCACAACATCATTTGTCAGTACTTTCACAAAATAATTATTTAAGACAAAATTAGTACTATAAAGATTATTTCAAGTGCAAAAACCGTTTCATGAATGAAATCGATTGTGTAAACCCTAATTCAAAATGAAGCCTTGACTAAAGTCCGTTACATGGCAATGATAAATTTATTTATTTTGCATTGCAAAACTGTATCTAATCTGAGGAATTGACAAATAAATGATGGCATATTCTAGATAAGTAGAAAGTCAAAAAGTCAAACTGGATGAAATAAGAGACGGACAAACGAAAGAAAACGTCAACTTGGTAATAATAATAGCAATACCAAACAAATTCAATAAAAATAAGGAGACGGGTAACACGTGAATATTAGGTGAAAAGGGAACGATTTATACATACCGAAAAAGGCTCAACATATTTCCATATCACCATATTTCGCATCATGAACACTGTCATTCAGCTCAATACGATGTGTGGTCAAAATAGGAGGGGTGTAATTTGCACATAATACACGTTCTCACTGATGAAATCGGGTGTACAAAAAGACAAACATGTAAAGTTTAAGACAATGCCTAGTGATAAGTATTTCTCATCCGTGTAGTACATGAATATGTTATGAATGTAATGTTATGTCACATAATTTAGAAACATGTTCTCATGTTACTTCGAAATCAATTTTCCTACAACGTATTCAGGACAGTTTCTACACATAACTTAGGTGACCTTGTGTAGAACTGTATTATTACGGTTGATAAAGGACGCTTTTAAAGCAAACCATTAACTGTATTTTTTGCAATATGTCTTACCGTTTCTCGTAGTAGCATACTAAAAGGTTGGTTGTAATGTGTCGTCTTATACAAACTGACTGTATTTCCAGATGTCGTACACACTGAGCCTATCAGCATATTCCAGATTTTGAAGCAACCGTTATTTATAACGTTTGCCCTCTGGCTGGCGTTGCTACAGCTGAGATTTTACTATTTCATCGGTACCCTGAATGTCTTCTTAAATGATCTTTTGGAGAATGATCAAACCAAAGGTTAGTTTCCATTAAGATAGCTACATGTATCTTGAATCACCAGGTAAACGAAACGTTATCACGGCAACACAAAGTCAACTCATGCAAATCGAGATAAAAACGATATTTTCAAACGGCTTGAAACAAAATTATGCTAATCAAATCCAGTTTAAAACAAAGACAAACCTTATCCAAGTTTGTCTGGAATCGGGTACATTTTCTTTGTTATTATAAAGGCGTTATCTAGCTATATCGACTATTTCCAATTCTATACGTCAAAATGTTCAATCCATTCGCTAATGAAGCATTGAAAGAACTTGCAACATTAAAGAGTCAATCTCTCTTACATGACGTTTGGGAAAATACATAAAATGATAAAATTGTTACACGATGGGATTAATTCTTAGCTTACGGCGTACACTACTGATCAATCGATCACCTGATTTGGCTCAGAAATGCATGTCTACTTACGATAATTGTTTTATCTTTTCCAGTGAGTTACTATACCGATGTCTGTTTCTATACCCTGATGACTGGATTGATTACTGCAATTGGAGTTGGAGCATTATATGACCAGCTGAAAGTCATATTTACAAAAAGTAAGTTACTTTCTTTAACATCGTAAACAGTAAACACCTTCTCCAGGAATATTCGCTCTCTACTTAATCTAAAAGAAGAATACCTGAAAAGTACATATTTCTGCTACCACCAAACCATCACTCAACTGTCTACATCTAGCAGCATCATGGTAGATGTGCATAAAATATTGGCTCTGCACTATGCAGTTGATAAGCATTTCGTTTATTGTATGTATATTTATAATATTGCTTCACACAACAAAGGAGTGGGAAATACATTAAACGCTTTAAGATTAAAATACGAAGCCACGTCAAATCTAAAGCTTTCATTTCGTATTTAAAGTCTCCGGTCTACATAAAAATACATGTTCAGTATAAGTTCATGTGACAGATCTTAATTTGAATCTTAATCCTACTTTAAATGCGTCATTAGTTTAAAAGCCAGGGGTAACTTGTTAATAAATATAAGTTGTCCTACCGGTCCCTCGGAGACATGGAAAAAGACAGTCGGAAAAATACTATAAAATCATTTAGGCATCGCACCGCCTTTGCCAACATTTGAATGTGACCTGACTCTTTTAGAAAATGAGACATGCAGACGCGAAAGCTTGTCCATAGAAAACCTAGTAATGCTGCTTGATTGGAATGTTATATAAACCGATTCACGAATTAACCGTTTTCAATAGGCGGTAGTTTTACACATATATTAACATTTTATTAATGAAAGTTTTAAAAACTGTTAAATTGGGTATTCCAAGTTTGTCAAATTGGCTGCTCTCTAAGATAAACAGAAATTGTGTATATTTTACGTTTGTAGAGTAAGTTAAGAATGTGCATTTTGTGTCAGGTATTAGTGTCGATATTCTCTTACAATTAATTATTAATTGCATGATTATATATACTTCGGTAAAGTATTCTGTTTTTGTATTGGTCACTATGATGAAACTTTAATATTGATCTATATGCATAATTGTAGACGTGTTTCAGCAGTGATTTACCGTGTTATTTACTTGTAAAAATCCGTATCTATTAAGTATCAAAAAATTATACTAATCAAAATGAAAACACATGTTAAGGATTTTGACATGCTTAATCCGCCAGTATGCGTTACCTGACAATCGAATAGGTGTCTGAAAGCACTTCTAGCTAAAGATGGTTACTAGTCCCTCCGGATATATACCGGATATATACCTCTTACGAAAAAGAAATAGATAGACCGAGATCAGGAAAGTATTATCAAGACAGACAAAGACTCTTCATGGACCTAATGTACCATTCATAATGAACCTGAATACACTGTACATTTGTATAGAGAATAGGCAATGCCCGACAGCACTCAAATAGTAAAATGCAAACAGAATAAAACCAGATCTAATTTTCGTGATACAGAACACAAAAACACATCGAAGCGGAGTATTGTGAGTGTTAATTATTTTAACCCAGACTACACGTTTCTTTAGGAACACAGCGTCTGATCAAGGTCCTTTCACGTATTATCTGTTGAAGCTCAATTTGCACAGAACAGGACACACTTGATTAGACAAAAACTTGTGTTTTTTTTCTAGATTACAAACATTGCTTTGTCTAATACCAGCGGATTCCAAAGACGATCGATTCGAGTGTACACTGTTTTTAATGCAGAACGACCACACTCCGATAAGCGCAGCTCTACAGGTTCACGTTTGCATTGCAGGGGGTCATTCGCAGCTGTATAAAAGCGTCGTCCCGGCTATCCTGCCAATGGCGTGTGCCAGTGTGTTATCTGTGGTGGCTTCTGTTCTTATCTTGCTTCAGTACGAACCATTGCTCTACGTCGTCTTTATAGCCATAGCGCTAAAGCGGTCCTTCTTATACACAATGGTCACAACATACGTCAGCGCCGTGTAAGTTTAACTTTATCTTTAAATGAATAAACTAAGCTGAAATTATTTAATTCACCATTGTTTGCTATAACACTTAAAGTTCTCGGAGTATAATACCCTTGGCAACTGTTATGCGCTTGTTATGTGTTTCGATTACATACTTGTTTTTCTTTTTAAGTGTTGCGGCAAAACTTATTTTTACGTTCTATTGTTTTTTATCGATATAAGAATAAGATCTCCGAAAGTTGGTAATTTGATATGGCTTTATTTTTCAAATATCGATTTCGTTTATGATTTGTTTCATTTTATCACATACTTTTTTATATATAAAGCGTTTATCAAATGACACTCTCCATGATCAATCCTTGATCGACAACAAACATATTCTTATTGCACTTACAGATATTTGTAAATTCACTGATATGGCTATTTTGATCTCCTACAGCTAGTAGCTCTATACATCTACAAACCTGCTGTCCGAAGTATGTTGGTGCTTGACTGCCTGCAAACCGTTAGTTCATCTATATAAGGTTTGAGCTAAAAACCAGTAGCATCTTAAGTTTCCCGTTAAGATTAAAACAATCTAAAATTATATCTTAGCTGAAATAAAATAAAATCTTTAACTTATGTGTTCTGCCAAAATTATCTTAACAATTGTTTAGCTAAAAAAAGTTTATGTTTTCGAACATAACTTTAGATATTTGTCTGACTAACTTTAGAGAGAAAATGGATTTCCAACATCTTTAAAAAGATACATGAAAACCAGCAAATAAAATCAAATAAGAGGGGTGGGGCAGGGTTGTATTTTCATGATTGGATATGTCAACCTTAAGAGACGCATTAATGTCATATAATCTATTTTTACTAATATAAGAAGCGTTTGTATGTATGTTTTATTAAACGATTCCTTAATACGAATTATTGCTAAATCCTTCTATTTTAAATCAAACGGACGTCAAAGAATTTTATATAGCAATGTGGGAACGACCATTCCATAATTGTGTGATTGAGATATTTCTGATCAGCCTTAGGCACGCATGACGTTAAGAACGCGGGTTGAATTGATGATAATAACTTTTTAAATTGTAAAAATGTTGCTAACTATGAAACGTGTTTGGCCAGGATTAGTTGTCAAATGGTAACAAAAAATAGTAAAGACCCTGACAAAAAACCCTGTGTATTCAAACCGAGGAATGGCCTGGGTTTACTATTATTGCATCATATGATTTACATTGTCCACTAACATCATTATCAATAACTGTCATTTCTAGAACAGCAATGCTTTTTTTTTATATAGAAATAGATACTCTGATGTGGGTTTCGAACTCCCGACCTTATGAATAACTAGCAACATATCCACCAGGCCATGGACAAAACATTATATCTGGCGAATGATGATAATTTGTAAAGCCATGGTTTTAGGGAAATTGACCATAAAGCCTGAACGAACACGTAATGAATTTCAGATTATATCGATTTAGAAGGACTTTTTATATGTCGTTAAAGCATATCCCCCAATTTATACGAAGCTGCCTTTAAACACACTGACATTTCCGAGTTGTGAATCAAAACAGATCGGACGGCACTCATGTTGTTTCATGAGCCCACGTGACCCCGTATGAAAACGACAAAGGAAAAGCTAATTTTGAATGTTTTGTTTTAAATAAAATGGGATATGGAGCTTTTGACTACGACGAGTAAATGCTAAATTTTCGACTATGGTTTGTCAAGTATATGCTGAAGAGGCATCAACCATTATCATGCCAATCGCGACCATTGTGATGTTGTCAATTAGCTTTGATCTGCTTGACACACGGACAACATTTCCACAAAAATTCAAGAGACTTAAACAATGTTAGATGATCAAGCAGATGAATATTCAGTGGACTCCTCTTTTGGATTTCGCTGTAGCTTGAACCAGTGTGTTTTGGTGTCGGTGTTGAATGTTGCTTATTTTAGCTAAGCATTATTGTATCAACATATTTCCTGTATAAGCTTCTATGGTGGACTTGGTAGGGTGATGAGACATACTCTGCAGGATCTATTGTTTTAGTACATAACCAGTGATAAGGCAGTTTCATACAGTTGATTGTTTTGTCCTAAAGAAAGCCAAGAGATTGACACTTAAGCTTGAAGAGCTCAACTCATTCTTAAAGAGAACAAAAGTGCAGATTAAATCAGGAAGAGTTCAAAACATTCGTCGTCTTCTTTCATCTTTAGAACACTATTTATGTATTCTATTACAATGCACTTCTCAGCAGTATCACTCTGTTTCAGGTTTCCGGGACAATTTATTGGCATCCTTTCAGGGGTCGTTATGACTACGGCGGCAGTGATCACGTGTTTCCAGTATGCCTTTTTCCATTGGACTGAATCTTACGATAATGGCAGATTCCACGTAAGAGTGTACTTTCAATTTAATGTTGTGTTTTGAGTGCCATTGAAAATATCATTGATTTTTAAATTTAGTTATAAGTCAAAAATGCTTTATATGCATCTTTTAAATTATAGAAATACTTGTTATAAATCTAAAGGCTATGTTATAGGATTTACACAATTTCATTTTATTACCTTACTCATAATTTGTTAAACCTATCGCCCGATGTTTTAAAAATTAGGATCAGGATCAAATTTATACATTTTCATTTCTTTAGTGTGTTCTATCTTATTGCTCGACCTTTTCAGTTTGTCAATGCTAGCACTATACAAAATTGCGACGCATTGCCACTGATTAGTCCAGTTAGTGAGAAAAGCAGGCTTAGTACTGAATTTTACATGGTACCTAAAAAATAGGGTTTTTTGCCAGTAAACACGTGATCATTTCAGATTTAAGACATAAATTAAAAACGAATTAACATGCGGGCCTTGCTAAATGACCAGGGTAAACACGTGTGTTCAGGGTCTACATTATTTACATTTGTAGTCTACCTTTTGTCCATGACGACGGTCATTTTTTTATTATGAAATACTGACAAATCATCTGGTACTGCTCGTTAAGCACTATGAATGATGCTCTCATATTCTACTTACAGGCTGATATATGTCTATTGTTTATATCCCTGGTGACGGTGTGTCATCCTATCTTCATGTTGGTAAGCGCTGTCAGGGCGGAGAATTGTGCAGGCAGTCGCTCTCAAATCACAGAGAACCATATACCCGAGAGGCATTGAACAGAAACAGAAGGAAAAAATATAGACATGAGGCTAGAAATATAGAAAAATGCAGTGACATCTTTAAATGAACCAAATGATTCAATAGGCAGACAATGTTTGTGCTCATATAAAATGCTTAATAAGTTAAGCATATATGCGGCCAGCCAGGCGAAAAGGGCCCTTCAGAGAATGCACGTCATTTCTAGATAATTGACGTCAAAGCTACCACAAGTTTTGCGTACAATTCTTCCGGACCACGCGTATGTTGTTGATAAACTTTCACGTATGAAATGTTTAATGCACTTTTAAAGATATCAAATAAAATGGCATTCTTGTTTCCCAGAAACCTATATTGATTAAGCTCACACATTTGACGTTGGCGTCAAAGATGGCCTCTTAAAAGAGGCTATAAACACATCATTTCGAGATAACACCGTCAGATTGAAATTTGAGGAAAAAGTCTCACACTTTGTGTTAAATATAAGCCAAATAACCAGTTATAGCTAGGCAGATTAGTAATAAAATCATGCACTTTGTGATGCAAGCATGAAAATTTCACCTCACATTGTGAAAAAAACCCGTTAGCCATTTTTAATTCTTCTAAATACCTTTGCATCTTTTACCTATCAAAATGATCAACAATCTCCAGAAGTAACATTTTTTGTGTTGCAGTTATCTCATTTAGATAGGAATTAGTCAATCTGACAATTCTGAGGCATCTTTGTTCCGAAAAATGTAAATTGTCACTTTTTTGATCTGGACATAAGTATTGTCGCATATATTTTTTCGGTTTAAATTTCCATAGGGTACTTACCTTGTTGTATTTTCGTCTACATATAAGTATAACATTATAAATTGTTTTATTGACAAAAAGGCATTGAATGGAATATGTAACAATCGCCATGACATCCATGTAACTTTATTTATACTGAAACTGTCGTGTTTTACCCACAAGTTGTATTTAAGTGGGTTTTTTTCATACTATAAAATCTTACCAGTTTGTTTTCCCTTTACATCTGTATTGCTACTATCCTGAATGTTTTTTCTTTATACAACCTTGAGATACCATATGTATACAGTAAGTTAATGTTGGGGTTTAGGTCTCACATTTGCAACTGCATAATTCAGTGCAAGTAAGCCTATGTCGGAAGCATATGCATCTGCCACCAGGCTGTGCTTTGCATCCACATTTGGTAAGCTGTTTGCGATTTGTGGAAGCGTTGTCCAAACAATCTGCTCATTCTGCTTCCTCCAGGGCCACTCACTTTGGCTTTCAAGTTAAATCCTGACCCCAGATGCAGCCTGCTTGATACGCCCATCGTTTTAAGTGTTCACACAGAGCTGCTCGGGTTGGAGGAATGGCGTCATATGGCCTTTTTTATGTGCAACCATATCAAGTCTAGCTTTATCTTACAAAACGACAAATCGTTCATATACGCTTTGGTCGTCCTCGCTGATATATAGTGGATGCTGGCTCAGATTTACGAAGTCAGCTGATGCTCCTGTGTGTACGTTCCATGGTTGTCGTGCAACGGAACGTTGATATAACATCACAGCCAGTAACAGCGTGGACGAAAGGAAGACCTTAAGATGTTTCTGGACAAATTGATTCGGCGATGCCATGCACTGGAATGCATCTCGTGTTTTGTCCTTGTCCAAATACAAGCTATAACTCTTCAAGACGATTGCCTTTGAAGGAACGGACAAAACTGACAGCAATGGCAAGAACACAAGCGTCGTTTGCTTTTAGCAGCAATACTACTTGTATCTTGTGGCCTTTTGAAACAGCTTATCTGCCATGCACAACCATTCTGGTATCTGCCTCTTCATGGCTGCAGGATGTTAGACATTTGAGATTGATATCTTGACTGCCTATAGCTAGATCATGGCGGCCTTCTCGAATATCGGGAACGTTGATAAATAATTTTCATTGTTTTAATTATGTGTTGCGATACTTTTTCTACCCGTGAATTTTCCCCCAAAAAATAGTTACTGGTACATTTAATGCTATATTTTTGTGGAAAAAGGGATCGGATGTGGCGGCCATTTTTAAATGGTGGCAATCATTAATTTGGAGAATGTTGATACATAAATTTCATTAATTTGGTAAGTGCTGAAATACATTTTTACCTGTGAATATTACCAAAAAAATTAGTTTCTTGGACATTAAATGCAATATTTTGTGGAAAAAGGGACCGGAAATGGCGGCCATTTTTAATCAGTGGCCATGAAGAATTTCAGGTGGCTAACGGGTTTTTTAAGTGCAGCTACCCTATCAGAGCCTTTTTGCGAAGTTTGCTGCTTGCATCACGTTTTGTGTTTCGATACATTTTTACCCGTGAATATTCCCGAATATTTAGTTACTGGGACATTAAATGATACATTTTTGTGGAAAAACGGATCGGAAATGGCGGCCATTTATAAATGGTGGCCATCATGAATTTTGGCAATGTTGATACATGAATTTCATTAATGTGGTAAGTGTAAAAATACATTTTTGCATGTGAATATTACCAAAACGTTAATTACTGGGACTTTAAATGCTATATTTTTTTGGAAAAAGGGACCGGAAATGGCGGCCATTTTTAATCGGTAGCCATCATGAATTTCAGGTAGCTAACGGGTTTTTTAAGTGCGGCTACCCTATCAGAGCTTATGTGCGAAATTTGCTGCTTGCATCACTAAATGCATGGTTTAAGCGAAAAAGTGAGTTAATCTGTCCAACTATTATGACATATCAAACAGAATGATATGTGCGGTCTTCTGATCCTGATCATGTGCCACGTCACGCGAAAAGGACACTTGGACGTAGCAAATAGTGTATCCCCAGACCAGCCACCACGTCAGGGTCTGCACTGTTTGCAATCTTAGAGGACATCCAATTCTACCTTTAAATGAATACCAATTCTACCTTTTGCAATTTTCATATTGCATTTGGTTAATC
>JAULCE010291624.1:0-10712 GCA_032359355.1 Macoma nasuta | reverse complement strand
TCGGGACCAATCGGCGTTTTCGGATACGACAAGATTTCGGATATTACAGTTGGCGGATAATGCAGTTTATACTGTATATCATGAAAAATATCACAGTTAGGGCAGAACCCATAGAAAAGTATAAATAAAATGCTTGGAAATGAAGATTAAAATAGCAGCATGATCAATAACAGTTCAGACCCGAAGCCATAGCGATTCTGCAACGCTTTAACCTTTTACTCCATATGCTTACTTTAGACTTATCCACAAGGAAAGTATCTGATGAAAATGCAGATACATATATTCATGTTACAGCCAATGCATATTTGTGACAGAATAATATATCTATTGTCAAATACATATTTAGAATAATGTCTGTCTGCCATTTCCTATCGAGACCTGGATCGCCAACAGTCTCTTGTATTATTGGTTAAGTCACAGTGGAAACATCGAAGATGCTGTCGCTGCCATCCGCCATTTCTAGAGACTTTGTGTTTAGGCGAGACTCCGTGGTTAGATGTCGTAGCCCGGACAGGTAAATGATGGTATCCCTCGTTTGGTCCGAGGTGGATTCCGTCATTATGAACTAGAAGTTTTGCTGTTTTTCCGTCACCGTAGACTAAAGCACTGTAACATTCTATCGCAGACCTTTTGAAAAAGACGGTTAAACGGTATTATATCTGCGTCACGCCAGGAACACGCGGCGCATATGTATAAGAAGCAAATTATGTGCCGGATTTCTTCCCCTATTTCATCATGTGGATTGTTGCTTGCTGCATCATTTCCGCCTACATACGAGTAATGAGGAGGGCTGATTCAAAAGTGCATTGACAGTATGTAATGGATGTATTTTTCTGAATTTTTGCTGTAATTTTCGACATTTTCAGAAAAAATCATAGTTATTCACAAAATATTAACAAAAGTCAATGAGCACTGATATGAGGCAAACTCACTCGTCGATCTTCGTCCATATTCGTCATTACTTGCTAGACAGTACCGGTATCCATGACTTCGTTGGTCAACCGGACCGCTGATCATCCTCCACACTTTCCCGTCTCTTCGAAAAGCGTCGGTGCCATTTGTAAACAAGTGAACAACACACGGACGGCTTGTTTGTAACACTATCTGCCATAGTTTTTGTTTCACAATGCGTTTTCCCGAAATGTACGCAGAATTGTATAACTGTCCAAAGTTTTACGTGATCTGTGACGTCCATTTTTAGAACAGATTAAGAATAGAGTGTTAAGCTGCTGGATTTTACACTATTTTATAACAACTAGACATTCAAATGGTCCTTTAATTAACAGAATGACGTCATATCCGTCAATTAAACGTTATTACAACGTTTCTAGCCATTTATTAGAATTTTACAGTCTTTTAAAAAACTCAAGCAGCTATACATGCTCGATTTTAATAGTGCATTTTGGACTGCGCCGCAATCTATATTTCCTTGTTTCAGACTTCCATAATAGGTGAAACATAAGTTACAAGTACATCACTTTGAATCTCTGTAGTCCAAGTCGGAGCACGTTGGGTCATGATATGTGAAATTATGGAAGAGGTAGGATTATATTTTTGTATTCACTTATGTCGAATTGGTCGAGACGTAGTCTTATATTTGTTGTCATTTTGCCAGGTTTCGTGCGTAACACCATGCATATATATAATCCTCAAGTCCTCTGTTGTTAATGCCCCTGAATAATGAAATGCCGATCAAGGCTGGTGGATACGTGTGCTTCTGAAAATCGTCAGGTCTAGTATTTTATATAGTGATGCTGATACCTTTTCTGGCCAATATTTCTTTGTCGCCCTTATGTTGTCCGAAATCGACTTATGTCGTCGCATTAGGTCAGCATCAACGGCATGCATATGTCGTTTTATTTCTTCAGCATTTTTAACTACATTTTCTATCTGATACTTTGTTGTATTCTATTAACTTGTATCTGTACTTTAAGGCTTTTGAGTATGTCTTTAACTTTACCTTAATTTCTATTTGCAAGGATTTGGACAATGTATGTGTTTGTCTAAGTCAGTGCGTAACTAATTTACACTTACGTGAAAATCATGAATCAGTGAGTTTATTGTTTTTGTGTCTGCATCGCAGATCGTTTCCGGATCTCCCCGTGACTCGCCGTGGGATTCGGTTTCATGCGTCGGAAGTAGTCTATATTTAGCTACTGTGGTTGTCTCATAAAAGCAGTTTTCATTTAATGTACATGCTAGCAGAAGACCTTTGATAGTTTCATTCACTTAAGGGACATATGTGTCAGCGGCAGTCAAACTGGATTAAACTATTTTCAGTATTTCTGGAAAATCTGTGTCCGTGAAATATTGTAACTGCTTACTATTCAATAAGCACGAACTATTTGTATGCTACATATTTAGCGTACACATGCTTTTATTGCCACGTGTGGTCTTCTATTTTGTCTCTACTAAATTTCCATGAGTATCTATAACTATCTTCCGCAGGAATGGTTTTGCATATGTGTGACAAATGAGAATAGAAAAACTTCTTGGAAAACTTTAACATTAAAACATACCGTATCTTATTGAAACTTTAGACCTCCTCCTTTTACATCACAAATAGTTAATCTCTTTCGGCCCCTTGGAGCTTTGTTTTCTTCTAAAATATGTGTGTCTATTAATTCAAGCTTCCTCATGTCCACCGTGGAATGTTGTAAGTCTACAATCCCACACTCAGGTCACACCACTACTCGAATTTCTTCAACGCCACTTTTTACGTAAATTTTTATCAAATATTGGTGGATTATATATACGAATGTTCAGAATTTACAAATGCTTTCATTCAAATTACTTTCAGTGAGATAACTTTTGAAATCAAAAGTAATTGTTGGTAAAACTAATTAATTTAACAACCGTGTTTTAAAACTTGTTATTTTACGTGACGTTACGTTCACGGACAGAAAGTACGAATAGAGCACTCCTATTTCCTACAAAATGTCAGAATATAGGTCCGAGATTCCCTACAGAATGTACGAATAGAGTTCCCCCTTCCCTTACGAAATGTACAAATACAGTTAAGCTTTCTCCTACATAGTATAAGAATAGAGCTCTCTATCCCCTACAAAATGTATGAATGGAGCTACACTTGCACCTGCATAATACAAGAATAGAGCGCTTCATATTCCCTATAATGTGTAAGCCCGGAGCTTCCCTTACCCCTACAGAATAAACGAATTAAGCTCCCCTATCCCCTACAAAATGTAAGAAAAGAGCTCCACTATCCCCTATAGAATTTACAAATAGAGTTCCCTTTTCCCTACATAATGTACGTACTGAGCTCCTCTATCCCCTCTAGTCTTTTCTACTCAGCAACAATGATTAAGGCCAGCGAACATTATTTAACCCCTTCACTGCCAGCCAGTTTGTGCACATGCGCATCATTTGTTCAACTTCCGGTTTAGACTTAACAAACACCCTCGACCTTTGGTAAAACCATTAGCCGAGAGTAAAACAACTAGGGTCCAAATGAGACGCCAAGTTTCTCGGCGTCTCATTCAGATCCAAGCTGTTTGCGTATGTTACTAAACTAGGGGTAAGGCAGTGAACGGGTTAAATCCCCTTTTAGAAATTGAAAATGAAAGCCTTTTTGTACTTAGAATAAGGTTTAAATTGTACTGATAAAAGAAAATCTTACCGATAGATTTTGCAATTAGTTTGATCTCACAGAAATACGTAGTCTAAAAATAAATATGGAACTGTTTGATATTTTCTTTTCAATTTCATTATATTAATGAAGTGATATAAATAGTCGAGTGAGATGTCTTACGGACTCGCGCCTTGATTATAAAGTGTGATCAAATTACAAGTAATATATGTTTACGACATAGGTAAATGATAAATAATATTTTCGGGAAAGGCTTTTTGAACAACCCTCAGTTTATAACTAGTCGTGGCTTTCGAGACACTCTTTAGTTTTAGTCAAGGTGTCGATGTTATCATATATATGCTGGAAGCTTCTTGATATCAATTATTGGGTTGGAATCTTACAACGGCATTATAATTTCTAGTAACAAGACGAATATATTTGATCAAGACAATGTGCAATTTATCAATTTTTGATGCCGAAAGTGCATAGGTCTCGACTCTGGCCGAGTATTCGGCTTTTTATCGCAGGCGTTTTCCCGTAACACTAGTTACAACAGGAAATGGAGCCATTGCCGTGATTTTGCTTTACAAAAGGCGCAAAATTCATCCACTTAATAGCGTTGGAAACAACAGACAAAACAATAATGTAACGAAGCTTTGCTTTTCTTTATCGGCATTATACGTCGTTACCATCATTCCTTACTTCGTCTTTCAATCTGTGTTTGCAAACATCCATGCATCTTTGACAGATGACGGTATTGCAAAGGCACTGTTTGTATATTCTATTGTATGTAGCGTGTGTATCTATTTTGGTCCGGCATATCATTTTACTCTTCACGCATGGTTTGGTACGCCCTTTCGAAATGAAGCAAAGTCAGTGATACGAGAAATTATGACCAGTATTACTAAGAGAATAAACGCTAGAGTTGTACCTGAAGTCACAGAATGACACTGATCTCGAGAACCACATATGAAAAATATTTAAATTCAATTTGGTGTATAGATTTACGAATGAAATTCTCATTGTTCTTCAGTAAGACAATGTAAAATATCTATTGTGAAAATATTCGTTTTTCCCTGATATAAGCCCCTAGCCTGTTATAATAATTGCGGTAATCTCAAAATACCGTCTGCTTTATTTTTAAAATCGTCCGGTTTTTGTTCAAATTTGATTAACCTATTGTCTGAATGTCAAACACTTGGATTCAGATCACATGCCTAATTACTCGGCGTCTCATCTCAATCTAAGTAGTTTCAATAATCATCATAGTCGTGAATATCAGGCTTATGGTTAAAAAGATATAGACATCTAGCTTCGCGTCTGGTCCCTGTGAAGAAAGTAGATACAGTGGAACATATGGGACATGCAGAAAACAAGATAATGACAACAACTAGAGTGTGTTATACATCGGGTTTTACATCACGATATGACGGCCGCCGTACGATTTCAAACAATTACCCTTCACTCCATATACCCTTTAAGACTCATTCGATCATATTTCCGGGCGCTGGATATAGGTAAACATATGAGTCATGCAGAATACAACCTAAAAACACCAACTAGAGTGTGGTATCGGGTTCTTCACCACGATATGACGACCGCCGTACTATTTCCAACCTTAACCTTTCACACCATATGAGTTTTTAGATGTATTCGTTCATATTACCGGGCGCATGACATAAAGTGAAACATATGAGCCATGCAGAAAACAACATAATTACACCAACTAGAATGTAGTATACATCGGGTTCTACATCACGATATGACGGCCGCCGTACGATTACCAACCTTAACCTTTCGATCCATATACGATTTTAGACTCATTCGATCATATTTCCGGGCGCTGAATATATAGTAAAACATATGAGCCATGCAGAATACAACATAATAACAACAAATAGAGTGTGGAAAAATCGGTTCAACGTCACGATATGACGGCCGCTTTACGATTTCCAGCCATAACATTTCACTCCATATGCGATTTTAGACTCATTCGTTCAAATTTCCAGGCGCATCACAACATAATAATAACAATTAGAATGTGGGAAACATCGGGTTCTACATCACGATATGACGGCCGCCGAACGATTTCCAACCTTAACCTTTCGATCCAAATGCGTTTTTAGACTCGTTCGATCATATTTCCGGGCGCTGGATATATAGGGAAACATATGAGCCATGCAGAATACAACATAATAACACCAACAATAGTGTGGTAGACATCGGGTTCAACATCACGATATTTCGACCGCCGTATAATTTCCAACCTTTACCTTTCACTCTATATGCGATTTTAGACTCATTCACAATATAGTATATGATAATTAGGGAGATTATCTAGGAGAAAGTATTTGCAGATTCGAGAGTCGTAACCATAAAACGGCTCCCAGGTTCTATCATTCTGGTAGTAGCTGAGAGTCATTCTTGAGTCTCTAGTTTCAGAAACGATTGGTGATTGTAATACCGGATTGGAAGAGGGCGCGTTAGTCTGGTGTTGTCTGTTAAACCTGATGCAAATTTAAAAAATCTGAAATGACTGTAAAGAATGGTTAAGGACAAACATAAATCAATTTTTATGTGTAGCAAACAGTATAGATCCTGATCAGACGGCACATAATCGTACAGCAGCGCTCTTATGCTTTTTCTGGTGGGAGCTTAGGTATTTGACAGAAAGTGCAGGTTTTTCTCTAATAAATTTGTTGACCATGAACCTGATTACTCCATATGCTATTTTAAGAATCATTCAAAATGACAGTATAATAGTGCCCCTTTTCGCGTGACGTGTCCCATATGATGAATAGAAATCTAGGAGATTAAAAAACATCAAATCGGAATGGAGCAATATTTTCAATAGTCATCTGCTAACGATGCATCAAAAGGCGTACCTTTATATGGTAAAGAAAGGAAATATGGTTTAAATTTTGAAACAGATTTTTCTTACTTTATTGATTCATTACCTGAAATGCTATAATCAAAACAGGGAAGTATATGTTATATATATGTTGTAACATATATTCTTTAAGGCTTAAAATTGCTTATAGACCGCTCTTATAGACTTATCCACACGCTCTTATAGACTAATCCACACGCTCTTAAAGACCGCTCTTATTGACTTATCCACACGCTCTTATAGACTAATCAAAACGCTTTAATAGACTAATCTACATGCTCTTATAGAATAATCAACACGCTCTTATAGACCGCTCTTATATACTTATCCACACGCTCTTATAGACTAATCCAAACGCTCTTATAGACTTATCCACACGCTCTTATAGACTTATCCATACGTTCTTATAGACTAATCCACACGCTCTTATAGACAGCTCTTATAGACTAATCCACACGCTCTTATAGACCGCTCTTATAGACTTATCCACTCGCTCTTATAGACTTATCCACACGCTCTTATAGACTAATCCACACGCTCTTATAGACTAATCCACACGCTCTTATAGACTTATCCAGACGCTCTTATAGCATTTGCTCTTGACGAGGAAATGCTTCATTTCCTACAATGTTTTCAATGGCCATCAGTTACAGATGCTCTAAAAAGCTTCGGTAGAAAAAACACAAAAGCAATTTATATATATGATAATCTTTATTACAAAATAATAGTAAATATATGTATCACAAAAGCAATGCTGACTATATTAAATAATGATGAAGATCAAGCAGCTTATACTGCCTGGTAGCCAATGATTTATTGCCATCAACAACATATTAAAGGCGTTTTCGACAGTAAGGGTGAGTTTTTTCTCTAAATAATAGATTTTGTTTTAACATTTGTAGTTTGAAAGACCATGCAAAAACGTTTTAAAATATGAAATAAAAATAGGGGTCACCGATATTTTTATGATTTTATTGACTCTTTTCTAGTGACCAAATTCACAATTTCTACGGTTTAGAACCATATAGAGCCATTTACCATTACACTCATCAAAACGATTAATTAAATGCAATACATTTAATAAATCAAGTACCAGTAACACATATTTATACAATGTTTTTAAATCAATGTTAACATGTGTGAAATGCTTGATCACCGGTGTTACTTAACTCTCGCGAGACCCGAGATTTGTAACTGCCGCAAACGCCTTTAAACAAATTAACCCTTATCCTGCTACTCGCGACCGTTATGGAATTCAAACAGCTAGGGTCCCGGTCAGACGCCGGGTATCTCGGCGTCTGATCGGGAACCAAGCTGTTTGATCCCCAACGCTACATTTTCTTCAAATTTCACGTTAATCGGATGTTTGAAAATGAAGCAGACGAGTGTTTGAGCAGAAGATAATTTTCAGCAGGATAAGAGTTAACCCTTTCGCCGCCAAATTAAAAAGTGTCAGTTATAACTGGTTTTGGATCAATAATTTTAAACGAAATAATTTTTTTTAATATACTTTGGTTTTCCCGACACCCTAATATTTGGAGTTAATGCTGCTGCTAAAAAGTGAAATCCCTGATCAGACGCCGCCTTCCAAGGCGGCGTCTGAAATGTGACTTCACGTTTCTGCAATGTCGACTTGAGTCGCCTATGGCTCATCCTCGGTACCCAGTGATATTGTATTTGATAAAATATCACTGGGTACCAAGGATGCCTATGGCGGTGAAAAGGTTAATAAAAAGTTTATATATACGAGATATTCCCAACACCTTTTTTTTCTTAGAGTAAATGAAAATGATGAACACAACGGGACACATCGGATCGGTTTTATTTAAAAGGAGGGACTACAATCGAACCGGATTAACTCGAACTCGCTTAAGTCGAATTCATGGATTACTCGAAACTAAAATCTGAACCAAAAAGATAGTTGTTTGGTATTGTGGACACGTCTCAAAGTTCGGGAAATTACTTTTTAAAAGTTCGAATTACACGAAGTTCGCATTGAATTCGAGCTTCGTGTAATTCGAAATTATAAAAAATAGCCCCCACGCCCGACTAACTAGAGGTGACAGTATTTTACCTCGTTTAAATATGGAGGTTACGCAAACTAAATGCATTTATATAATTGATATTTACTACTTTTTTTATAATTTCTAATTATTCGTTTTAATGTTTGCGTTACGCAAACAAAATGCAATATACAAAGGAAACATTTGCTCAATGTTTTCAACGCAATTCATTTTTGGTGTTTTCCGTTTTCGTCGATACACTTTTATTTTATTGTGAATGAGTGTTAGATAGCATATGCCCGTTTCCAGTAGACCAGTATGCATACCATACCATAACTCAAAATTTCAACATAGGATGTTTCATTCAATTTTATTGCCACCGCAATAAATTTTGGTCTGCCTGTGAAATATTCTAGGTTTCACAGGCAGTCAAACTTATAGTGCAGAAAATTGAGGCCAGTATTTGAGATTGAAATTTAGAGTTTGATCTGAACTCAACTCGAAACGCTTTGTGAAAGCCGGGCCTTATTTAAAAAGCTTATATTCTTATTTCTTCACTAAACCCTATGGAGTGGCCACTTATTGTAGAATCGTCTTCACCAAATCCTATGTCGTGGCCACTCATTAGAATCGCATTGGTCACTTCATAGGGTTTGGTGAAGAAACCGCTGTTTATATTCGCGAAAGTAAACCAGAAGTCCTTATGCTGCATAGCACCATGGTCTACTGGAAAGCCGAGTGTATGGAGTAAAGCGGCCCATTTGAAATATTCACGGTTTACGGTTGTAATCTGTTTGGTGTAGAATCTACTGTATGTGTGGTTGTTCCCCGGTTGAATCACAAAGTTCCCCCGGTATGATGTGTTGTTAGTACAGTGTTCGATGATGTGCACTGTTTGATACATCTGGTTCATTCGGTATTGTGTGTAGTTTCTACTTTGTTTTTTATGTTCCCTGTTTGAAAAACACGTGGTTCATCCGGTTAGCGTGTATGTTTGTTTATGTTCCCTGTTTGAAACACGTGGTTCATCCGGTATGGCGAGTAGTTTCTACAGTGCTTGCTGATGTCCCCTTTGTGATACGCTTGGTTCCTCCGGTATGAGGTGTTGTTTCTACTGTGTTCGTTGGTGTGTCCTATTTGCAGGGTGACCATAAATGGACCGTGAAAAATCCGGAGATCTTGGAAAATATTCACTTTTATGCGTGTTACGGAAGAAACTATGCTGACATTTGCAAACAGCTTGGATCCGTCTCATTGTGACCCATGCTGCTTGCAATGTTAGAATAATGCTTATAGAGAATATTTATAAAATCCGGAAAAATCCGGAGATCTCCGGAAATATCCGGAGAAATGGTCGGCCTGTATTTGATACACTTGGCTGCTCCGGTATAACGTGCAGTTTCTACAGTGTTTGTTGATGTGCCCTTTGTTATACAAAAATATCCTCCGGTGTGACGTGTAGTTTCTACTGTGTTCGTTGATGTGGCCTGTTTTATAGACTTGGTTCGTCCAGTATGACATATAGAATATACTGTGTTTGTTGCTGTGCTCTGTTTTATGCACATAAGTCCTCCGATATGGGGTGTAGTTTCTTCTGTGTTTGTTGATGTTCTCTGTTAGATATACATGGTTCATCCGGTATGGCAAGTATTATCTACTGTGTTTGTTGCTGGTCTCTGTTATATACACTTGGTTCCACCCGGTATGGCGTGTAGTTTCTACTGTCTTTGTTGCTGTACTCTGTTACATGTAGATATGCTTGGTTCCTCCGGCATAATGTGAACTTTGTTCTTCCGTGTCGAGAGAAGGCCAACAAACACGCTGAGAATGACTATCAGCATAGATAAGGTTACCAGTCCAATTAGTCCGCCACACGACACGGACATTTGTCTGTCAACCTGTAAACAAAACAGAAGTGTTTATATGACCGGAGTTAAAGGCGTTTGCGGCAGTAAGGTTTTCTTTTTCTAAATAATAGATTTTGTTGAAACTTTGTAGGTTGTAAGACCATGGCAATACTTGTTGAAATATAATAAAAAAAATAGGGGTCACCGATATTTTTAAGATTATATTTTATTTTCTAGTGACCAAATTCACATTTTTCTACGGTTTAGAACCATATATAGAGCCACTTGTTACTTGATTAATTTAACGCAATGTGAAAAATGCATATGCATTTTTCACATTGCATTTAATTAATCAAGTAACAAGTAACAAATATGTATACAAA
>JAULCE010291513.1:0-10713 GCA_032359355.1 Macoma nasuta | reverse complement strand
GGCAGACAAAATTTTAGTGCAGTGGCAATAAAATTGAATGAGATATCCAATATTGAAATTTTGAGTTTGAGCAAGATTTTGACTTGAGTTGCTTAGTGAAAGCCGGGCCAGATGACTGGGTTATGAGCCCAGCACGCTTCCACTACACATGATATCAAGACAGAAATCGAGAATGTCCTGATCAGGTCAAACCTGTACTCTCCAAACAAGAAATGGAGACCAAAGCTAAACTTTTATAATCAAAATGGCTGAAAACTCTGAGCTTTGTCAATACAAAGAAAGAGGAAATGCAAACTATGTTACTGAAATAGAAAGCACTGACAGTAGGCTAAATTGCAAGGATAAAAAAAAAGATTAATGTTTACATAAAATGAAGAAAATGTTTATTGATTTGGTAGAAAGTCTAAAGATTGGGTGCATAATGATTTATTAAGTGTCCGGAAATTGGTGTTATATTTCAAACCTGGTCGAACTGAAATGAAACCATGTTCAACTATAGATGGCAAATCATCCATTGTATTGGTTCAAAGGACAGAAGATAAAACAAAAAATCCTAATACCACATTTTTGAGTCATTACATAGGGATTGAACATCATTCTATGTGTATAATAAGGATAGGAACTATTTCATAAACTGTGAAAAACGCCATCCACACAACAAGAATAAGTGATGCAAGGAAAACCTCCATACAAGAGAAATGTGTTGAAGCAACATATTTTGTAGAACTTGGGCAAAAGCAATAGGCAAGGTATATCAATTTCCTATTGGCCGGTTGTTGTAACTATCAAGTTTTACATGTGACTCAGCATAGCAAACCTATCAGTGCAGAGAAAACTATTGTGGATACAGTCAGACGTGTTTTGAGCGGTCATCAAGTAAGGTATCATTACGGCCACCAATCGATGACTTGGTGCAAAACTATTGTAACTCCTTCACTTTTGTGAAGGAGTTACACTAGTTTTGCACCAAGCCATCACAAATGCTGATTATTACTTTTGTTCCGCATTTAGCATTGGTAGTCTTATTAACCATTTACTCCATCCAGATGCATTTTTAAGCTACTGTAGCAGATGACTATTAAAACATATTGGTTGTAAAAGAAAGAGCATTAGCTCATAATGAAAAAATGCTCTATTTTCCAAAATGTTTTCAAAGCCATTCAAAGTTGGTGTTTGTCTTTCTGCTAGATAATCTTGCTATTAATCATAAACTTTCATTGTAAATGAGTCTAAAGTAGCATATGGTGTAAAAGGTGAAAGACCACCAACACCTCATTTTTGAGTGGTTGCTAACACTACAGGTTAGACTGTAGTTTCATCTGCAAACAATTGTGCAACACACTGTGCATGGAACAATCAGGACTGAGAATAATGAAAAAGGATGCACTTATATGCCTTTCCTCCACAGAAGCACCTTTAGCATCTCTGTAACTGATGGCTACTGAAACCATTGTAGGAAATGAAGCATTTGCTCAAAACAAGCAAATGCTCCATTCCTACAACGGTTTCAATACAACTTATAAAATGTTTCTTTCCATTGGCCTAGATAGTAATAATTTTTATCAGATTATTTCCTTGTTGTTTAGTCTAAAAATAGCTTGTGGAGGAAAGAGTTGTCCAGGAATTTCATATCTGGGCACATGACCTTCGAACACTGTGGTTCCCAATCAGTGAAGATTGCTTAGAAACAATATGGCTCCCAACGAATGATTCATTGAAACATTGAGAAGTTTAGTGAAAGCAGTCTGACCACACAGCAATTATTTTTGGTCAGCCTAATACCAAGTGTATAAATGGCCACAAACAAGTGCATCCCATGTTCAAATCTTGCATGCTAACAGCAGATCTATACACTTTGGATCCTAATCATCTGACACCACTTTTCTCATCACATCATAATTGACATGTAGAATACCCCTGAACCATTGAATATTTTACATGCCGTCATGCACTAGTTTCATGAAAACCTCTCAAATTCCGATTCTGCTCATTGTAAGACTACAACTTGAATAGCTATATCTAGTTATCTACACTTCAACAAAAAACTTTGAATGCCAGTGAAAAATAGCATTCTTTATTTGCAGGAATGCACATGAGCAAAAAACTAAATTGGTGAACTTTCATGAAACTAGTTTCAGAAATGCAAAACAACAAAACATTTTAGATGCAGATATCAGCTATTTAGCGTGCAATGAGGTGGAACAATAACCATTTGACAGCTGCAAGAGAAAGTAGATCCTATTAACTTGGTACACTACCAGATCTGGAATATTATGTGCACCACCTGATAAATGTATAGAAGGCCTTTAGCCTCTTTAGCAAATTACTGTCAAAAATGAAGCATTTAATAGTAATTAGCAATGTTTACAAACAATTCTTGCCCTTAGATATTCATCTTTTTTACGAGATTCTTTCATTGTGGATGAGTCTAAAAATAGCATATGCAACAATTGATAAATATGCTGTTTACTGTTTTGGCTGTCATTGCATACTCAATTCAAACAGCCCATCAAAAATGAGGTTATTTGTCTGAGTATGCACTGTTTGCACATTAGGACTAATTTCCCTTGACAGAGTACACAGTAAAGTTTAAAACCAGACACTCTCTAAACCGGAAATTTGACTAAAATGTGTTTTTTTAAGATAGATTACAACTTAATGTAGGCAGAAAAGTAATACAGTATGCTCGTTTTACTTTACGCCTACTATAAGCAGCAGCCTGCATTGATAATGCATCAGTTTTTGTTAAAAAGTGTCCGGTTAGAGAGGTTTTATTGTATTTGTCCGAGTATGCACTGTTTGTACAATAGAACTAATTTCCCTTGACAGAGTGTGCATGTAACAAATACCAACACATATGAGACCGCTAAAGCCACACAGGCAGTGTACCGTACCTTGGCAGCCAGGCTGTGGAGCAGGGGGAACACCTCCAGGTACGTCTGCAGCTTGGACTTGAGGTCGTTGTAGGCATCCCAGTCCTTCAGTTTACTGGGTAATGCAAGGCACTCATCCCAGTAGCTCTCAACCTGAAGGAAATATATCAAAGCACTAAGTGTACTACAAACCATATGGCTATGCAACTTTTGCAGGCATTCAAACCCAGCAAAATTTACTAGATATGGCAAGGCTTTCATTGAAATTTTCAAAACATGTGATATGGAAGTTCATTAAACCACAGAACCCTAAGCTCTTTAGTGTAGCACACCATTTCTATTTAGAAATAAACATAGAAACATTCACAATTGTTGGAGTTTGGTACTCTTAATTAAAATATATACAGTCAAACCTGTATGGAGTGGCTGTTACAAAACGAGACATGTATGGTCAGGAATACAGAATGAAAGTAATGTAAAAAGCTCTGAAAAGAGCTTTTTGCATTCCTTTCAGTTGCATAAAGTGACCACCTATCATTAATACTCACTATGATATCTTATTTCATGACCACTCAAGACAGGTTTGACTGTATTTGCAAAATGCCACAGTGTCATATTAAATTATGACAAAATCACAAGCATCTTAAAATGTAAGTGATTTAAGATCCAGATTGTCATGATAAAACGTACAAGGTTTGTTCACAAACCTCTTTGTATGATGCCTCCAGGTCCACTTCTGCCCACAGTGTGTCTCTGAAGCGTGTGTCAAACCTGATGAACTTCTGGAACAACCCATATAGCTGGCTAAGCAGGTCCAACTCCTACATAGATAGAAGAAACATGTGATAAGACATATAAATTGATTCTTTTTCTTCCATCACAGCAGCACACAAATACAGAAACAAAACAAATAAATACAAATATGGTCAGTACAGAAAAACCTTTCTTAACCAGACACTCTCTTAGCCGGAAATATAAAATGTGTTTTTCAAGACAGGTAACAGCTTAATGTAGGCAGAAAGCTCCTATGCATTAAACAGCCACCTGCATTTAAACAAATCAGTTTTTGTTAAAAATGTCTGGCTTTACTGTACTAGATTAACAGTGGACCTTGATTTAGACGTATGTTTTTAGAAAATGCCATTGGTTTTGAAAATCGTCTAGGAAAACAAAGCATTTGCTCAGTATGAGCAAATGCTCCAGTTCCCACAATATTTTCAAAGATCATCCGCAACAGAAAACATCGAAAGGCATTTTATGAGGATATGTGTTTAAGGGTGAAATCTACTTTTGTGAAGTTAATGTTGAATTGAGCAAAAAATCTCAGCTTGAGAAGTTTAGTCAAAGGTTGGCTCAGGATCTCACCTCTCCGGTTTTGTCCAGCTCAGGGAAAGGCTTGCACACTATACCAAACAACTTGGACACTGAGTCCAGGGTCTTCCTCTTTGAGTCATACAGCAGGAACCTCTGCTGGAAGTCCTGGAGCCGGGACACAGCCTCAGCTGGGGGGATGCCAGGAACCGCAGGACCTTGCGCGTCGAAAGCATTACGAAACTGGATAACTTCCACAACAAAGGTCTGAAACAAACAGGTTCAATGGTTCGTGCTGAGACAATTTTGAACATTGTCATAGCTACCATCTCATTTCTTAGAAGCAGTCAAGCATCTAATCCCCTTATTCTTCCCATGTAATTTTATTCATCCAGCAAGTTTTAGAGTTGATTTTTTTCTAAAACCACATAAATGCAATTTGCCCAAATGGCATTATGTAATTTTTAACGAACATCAATAAATGTTTCCTAAACCACGCAAGTGCCAATTTGCCACAGTGGCAGATACAAGGTTTTGGAAGAAAAGCAACGATATGGTTTGTCAAAATAAACAAGCAATAGTTGTTAACCTCGATATCATAGTCGTTGACCTGTTTGTCAAGCTACTGGGATACTTACCTTAACCTGTTTGTCAAGCTCCTGTTCAAAGGCCCCGCGGCGTTCCTTGAGGAGCACCTCTCGCACCTGCTCCGCCATGTCCATCAGCTCACACCAGTTCTCCCTGAGGGCATCAACCTCTTCAACCTCTGAGCGCGGAAGTCGCAACTCAAACTCCCGCAGCTTGGCATACATTGTTTCTGAGAGAGAAGAGGAAAACGTTGGCTTATGTAGAGTAAGTTATTACAGGTTCTCTCTATAAAAAATTTGATATACCTATCAATGCTATGGACTGACAGTGTTGACTGTTAAATACTTTTGATAACAGAGTTGTATCCAAAACTATTTTACACTTAGGTCCTAGTTACGCAAAATTCAGGAAGAAACTACCATTCATTTTTTTCTATTCACTCAATATCCCTTTCCTCCACAAGCTATTTTTAGACTAATCCACAAGAAAAAATTCTGATGTAAAATAGAACAATCTAGGCAAAACAAAAATGTCATTTTTGAATTGTATTGAAATCATAGTATAAAATGGAACATTTGCTTGTCACGAGCAAATGTTCCATTTTCTTCAATGTTTTCATTAGCCATAATCTAAAGAGGCACTAAATGCGCTTCTGTGGAGGAAAGGGATATATGAGTGTCTGTTTGAAATAGCCTACCTATGGGCAGATATATTCCGTCTATTTTGTTCTCCATGTCTCTCAGCTCTTCCAGCAGGTGTAGAGTGCTGTTCAGCTGATCTAGCGTCTGAACATGCAGCTCCAAACGGTTGCGAACATTGGATCTGTACAGCACAGCCTGGTCTAGCTTTTTCTGTAGAAGAGAAAACGAAATCAGTAATAAGTAATATCTCATACGTTATCAAACTATGCCAAATTAAATAATTCACACATTCACGGTCTTGAGACTCAAGAATAATCTTCAGTTTGATTATTTGACTACCATTCTGGTTGTAGCTGGGAAGCAGAAATATAAATGATTAAGAGATTTGCTTTTTATTTTTACATGCAATGATTTGTCAAGATCATGCATCAATGAACAATAATGGTTTCATGTCTATCAATGTGTTATGTAATATTATACAAGGCAAACAAGGAATAAGCAGATAGTACAGGTCCTGATCAGCTTGCAGGGTCTGCACTATGTGCCTCTATTTCTAATCATTTTAACCCTTTTACTCTAAAGGAGATGTCTGATCTGTGTCTAAACTGTTTGGAAAAGGTGTTTATATGAAATAAAGGATTAAACTCATTATTACATGTTTAAGGGAAATTGTAACAATTCCTCAAGTGTTTAAAGACATAAAGTATTTAGTTGTTCTGGTACAGCACTTACTTTGGCTTCTTCGTGTAGCACAGAAGCAAACTGGGTCTTCCAGGCCATGGAGAAGCCATGCAGGGCGTCCTTGATGGGGTCAGTCTGGAGACAGATGGGGCCCACAGGCAACACCTCGGGAATACCCAGCACCTTCTTCTCTATGTACAGGAACCTGAATTAACACATGCAACAGCTGATACTAATGTGTATGATTTAGCTACATGTCTTATATCTCCACACAATGCCATTATATGACCATATGATTCTAGTTAACAAACCAAATCTACAAAAAATCCAAATTGGTGTTCCCTTTCCCTCATATGTTATTTTTAAACTCATCCACAATGAAAACAATTCATGAAAATTATGAATTATATTGCATTGTAAAATGAAATAATGGGATGGCTTTGAAAATATTGTGGGAAATGGAGCATTTGCTCATTATGAGCAAATGCTCTATTTTCCACAAATTGTTTTCAAAGGTCATCTGCAATAAAAGCGAGAAATGGTGTTTTTAAAGGTCAAGGATCAAACGCAGTTGTTGCAACTAAACGCAGTTGTTGCACCTAAACATAGTTGTTGCACCTACCTCTCCACCTCTCTCTTGATGGCCAGCATGCCGGGATCTCCCGTGAGGAACTCCTTGAAGTTGCCGTGCATGTCGTCCTTCCACAGGAAGTTGTAGTAGGAGAAGTGGAACAGGTGCTTGTCCACTACTTGCTCCAGCTCTGCAATGGTATATACATGTAACATGAAGTGCATCACCCATCACATGACCAACATGGCAAGGAAATTAGACTTCTGTTTTTGCAAACGGTGTAAACAATGACGAGCCACAGCACTAATATGCTGCATGTCAGATAATCATTAAACTGTTAGGACACCAATAAGAAGACAGATTGGGTCTAGATATATACTTCTTACTGTTGGAAATTCTTTAATTTTCTATCAAATTAATAGAGTCATTGATTCAAAGACACATGTATTTTTCATTGAAAATGGAATTTGAAACATCTGTTTTAAAAAATAATGCACGGAGTATAATCCAAAGTAAACAATACATATTTTTATGTTTCTCTTATGTGCTACCTATGTAGGCAAATATTCCCTGGTTAAAGGGTTTAAAAAGGGTTAACGATTAACCACTATTTCAAGGCTACATTGCTGGTTTTCTTTTAAAACCATGTATGGACATTTTTTTAAAAATGGCACTTAATCGTTTTTGTAAATTGTATTTATGTTATTTTAGAAGAAATATTTGGATTTCTTCTTAAACCATGTATGTGCCATTTTTGAAAAATGGCACATACAAGGTTTTAGAAGAAAACCGACGATATGATTTTAGGTTTGTTAACCCCGGTATCCAGTCCTACCTTGTACGACGGTGGATAGCTGTGACATCATGTCTTGTACGTTCTCATCTTCACAGATCAGCTCGAAAAAGCTCTCCTCCCCTCGATCACTCAGCCATACAATGTCTACAATACATAAGCAGCAAATATTAAAATATTCAGTGAGGCAGTTCTGAACTGAATAAAACTGTCTTAACCCTTTCCTTCACAAGCTATTCTTATCCAAGCTGAAAGAATTTGATGACGATTTTGACAATCTAGGCAAACGAATGCCTTTTTCGAATTATATTGAAATCATTGTAGGAAATGGAGCATTTGCTCATTACCAGCAAATGCTTCATTTTCTATGATGTTTTCAACCATTACAGAGGAGCTAAAAGGGCTTTTACTTGAAAGTAGTGCCTTTTTGGGCCTCTGTAGCAGGTGACTACATTGTGGGAAATGAAGCATTTGCTTGTTACATGTAAGCAAATGCTTCATTTCCAACAATTTTTTCCATGTAATTCAAGATGGGACTTTCCTTTTGCCTAGATTTAATCCTTTGAATCAGACTATTTCCTTGTTGATAAGTCTAAAACTAGCATAAGGAGCAAAGCTTAAAGTCTGTATGTTTCACGCCTAGCTAAAAATATAAGGTACATTCTACATATGTTTGATACATTTTCATACAACTACAACTTTTAAATATGCCCATGACCTGTTGTTTGTTAAATACAACTTTAAATTTCGGGATCAATAAATAAATTTTGGAAAAATCTCCTAAAACTAAACATGTGAAAAAAAGAATCCAAATTTTGTCAAAATTTCAAAAAGATAAATCAAATAAAGTTTTGTATGCATCTTGTAAGAATTTGTATAAGATTAAATTTCTATCAGCATATCTATGTGATAAGAAAACTTATGAATCTTATGAACAGAATATGTCAGAGTTATCTTCCTTAATCTTCTTCCTCATACAAATGTTTTTTTGTGCCTCTGTAGTACATAACTTTTGAAAATATTGTGGAAAATGGGTTTAGCTTACTTTTGTTGGAATGCAGCACCCCACGGGCTACCTCGGAGATGGCTGTCTGGGCCATGTCTATAGGAGGCTCGACTGTGATCGTTGGTATGCTGAACTTGATCTCCACCTCAAACCTGTAAAAGCAATAATAACAGTATATTTGTCATTTAACCCTATTGGCCCCAAATTTGAAATTATCTGCTGGAACGTGTTTCAGATCAAATATTTCAACAAAACAAATAACAGAGTTAACTTTGGCTTTTCTGAATCCTCTACCATGGGACCAATTTCCTAAACAGACATCCCCATTCCAATACATACAGGACAAGAGATTTAAGCTCTTACTTCAGCAGTGTGATTTCTCTGTTTCTCTTGGAAGACTGCAAATTACTAATGGAGCAATATATTTGAATTTTGACTTCAACAGTGTGATATGGTGTGATTTCTCTGCTTCACTTGGTATACTACAGATTACATACAGAACAAGATTTGTGAGTTCTTACTTAAGCAGTGTGATCTGGTGAGATTTTTCTGTGGTCCAGGTCATGGTGGACAGCTGGGATAGACTAGAATGTGGGCGTGATTGGGCGGATGAAGCCCGTCTCTCCTGGTCTGGGTAAGGTGAGTTGCCCCTGCTGCCCCACGCCTGGCGGGGTGATGGGCTGCTACCATCGCTAGACATGTTGGACATGGCACTGATGACACGGACAACCTCACTGTCACAGCCAGAAGATTCAGCCAGGGCAGCCAGAGAGCGTGAGGTTGAAGCTAGAACAGCCTCGTACACCTGGTCCCGGAAATAAGCTGAAAATACAAAGTCACAAATAAGCACAGAAGAAGCCAGTTTTGCAGGATGTGCATTGTGTCACATTTTTAAACATAATCCCTTTACTCCATAGATACATCTTTTGACTCCTCTGTAAATGATGACTATTGAAAACAAAAAACAGTGTGGGTAATGGATCATCATAATAAGCAAATGCTCTTTTTTCCACAATGTTTTCAAAGCCATTCAAAATTGGTGTTTTCCTGTCTCCAATATAAATTTCCTGTTCTTCATATTGTCACATTAGTTCAATAACTCAATATTTACTTCTTTATTCCATTGTATTTATTGAGTTACCGCACTTACGATGACGATATTCTTTCATTGTGAATATCTTCCAAAATAGCATATGGAGTAATTAACCCTTAGCATTCTGCTACAGGTGTCATCTCAAACTGCTGTCTGCTCCAATTTTAAAACTTTATGTTCAGTCTTTTGAGACACTATTGTCAGATTGCCAAAAGCTCACTGTGTTACTAAGTATCTGATCTGGAAACAAGCTGCTTGCAATTCTTATCATTGTCATCAGTAGCAGAACAATGGTTCAATTTGAACAGAAATGTGTACAGTCAATCCTGTCCTGAGCGACCATTAAATAAGGTACCTTAGCGACAATAAATGACAGGTGTTTGTTTAATGCAGAATGAAAGTAATGATGAAAGCTTTCTGCATTACTTTCCTTCTGCATTAAGCAAACCTGTCTTAAAGACCACCAACGCCTCATATTTGAGTGGGGGCTTAATACAGGTTTGACTGGTATCTTACCAATGAGATCTAGGACAAGCTGTTCCTCCATCTGGGCCTTTTGTCTCTCCTTCTCTATCTCCTCTGGGTCTATCATCACCGACACTCTCTTGCCCTTGCCATGGGGGTCGGGCTGTAAGAGACATACATATTGTACACGGGAACTTGATAGAGGATGGAGAGGTATAAGGAAAACTATTGCATGCAGAGCGCTGTTCACCAAACCATACCTCGATTCTTCTGAGGAACTACTAGTATTCTTCTACAGTCAAACCAGTGTTAAGTTGCCACTCCCTTAATAAATAGTCTTTGGTTAGCAGGGCTGGGGCAAATAGTGTAGTGTAGTCTGTAGTCTGATCAGGGTCTATACAATTTGCCTGTCCTATAATTATGAGCACATCTTTTTCAGGATTTATAGTTTCTCATGTTGGCCAAAGATAGAGAGTAATTGTGGTCTATACACATGCTACATAGTCAGCATTAACCCTTAGCCCGCCATTAAAATTGTTGTCTACTAAAATTGTCATCTGCTTCAATTTTAAATGTTGTTGGATTTACTTAAAAAATTGGTGAAACTATTGTCCGAGTGTCAAACAGCTTGGATCCCGATCAGATGCCGAGTTACTCGGCGTCTGATCCGGATCCAAGCTGTTTGAAAAAT
>JAULCE010291402.1:0-10713 GCA_032359355.1 Macoma nasuta | reverse complement strand
TTTATATCTGGACATTATCATATCAAATACTGCGGACTGTTTTGTTTTTAAGTTCGAATTATCCAAAGCTCGTATTAATTTGAACTTGGTGTAATTCAAACGAAAATAATAGTCCCACCAACTTTGACACGTATCCGCAAAGCAAACCTTATATTTTGGGTTCAGAATTTAGCTTCGGTATAAGCATCACTTCGATGTAACCGTGGTCGAGATAACGAGGCTCGGCTGTGTATAGTCCTTATCTTCAACCCCTCGACTCCTCAGGGGATTTAAATCACTAACTTACTAAGAGTGCAGTCCTGATTAGGTCGCCGCGGAAGAATAAGTTTGAGTCTACCCACTCATCTTTTACATGTCACTTGGAATCTGATCAAAAAGTAGTTGACTGAATTGTACAGGACACAATACTCTTGGCTCTGATGACTAGCAAATGGCATAAAACCTAATCAGACGCCACATCGGAGACTTGGCGACTGGTCTGGGTCTACGCTGTTTGTAATGACTTAAGCGGTCTGCTTTATTTTTAAATGTCGTCCGATTTTATTTAAATTTGGTGAACCTAATTTCTGCGAGTCAATCAGCTTCGATCCAGATCAGAAACCGAGTCACTCGGCGTCTGATCTTGATCCAATCTATTTGAATAGTCACTATAATCGTGAATAGCAGTCTAATGGTTAAGATTGGAAATCGTACATCGGTGCTCAAATGTACTCTTGTCTAATGTCAATTCTGTTGGATATTCCCCTATGGAATGGTCATGCAATCCTATGATTCATCGCTGTTAACTCTTCCCCCACAAGCTATTTTAGAAAGAATTTGATGAAAACAACGAAATTCTTGTCAAAAGAAAAATGACATTTTTTTAATTTTATTAAAATCATTGTAGTTAATTGAGCATTTGCTCGTTACGAGCAAATGCTCCATATACGACAATGATTTCAACAGCCATCGGTAACCGGTTACATGGGCACAAAAAAGGCCTCTTGGAGAAATTGTTAGGCCAGGGGTCTTTTTCAAGAGTTACGCGTATAGATACTAAGAACTACATACTTATGTTACGGTTGTTTACTAAGAACTACATAATTATGTTTCAGCTGTTTGCAACGACGTCAATCTTCTATGTTTGCTAAACAGTCGGGGCTTAATGAGACACCGAGTTTACACTGTGTACGTACTGGATTTATAAATGCACACATTTAGTCGTACTCTTGTTTAACTTCTGCATGCTGCGCACAAATCGACCATGCCTTCAAACAACAGTTTGTATTCAGATTAGACGACGAGTCGTTCGGCGTCTCATCAGGATACAAATATGTTGACACACTGGTTGCGATTTCAAACAAGTAATGGCGAATATATGAACCTTGAGTTTTGCTCAAGACGAGCATATGACACAGACTACTACGTGGTCAGCGTGTTAAAGCTTAAATAGACATTCGATAATCTACCCTACTTGAGGCTAGCTCAGTATTTGCGGTTGTAGCTTGTTTTTTTGTGAGGAGCGAAAAAGTCAACAAACAATCGAAAATCAATTACGTGTCTTAACCCCTAGGCCTCCGATCACGATATCGAGAGACATAAACAACTTATTCTAACAGCTTGGATATGGATCAGACGTCGAGTGACTCGGTGCCTGATCCATACCCAAGCCTTTTTTTTACATACGATTGTTAGCTTCTCAGGATACATTTGGGGATATTTAAAAAAAAAACAAACAAAAAACAGGACAGACGAGGGTTTGAATAGACGACAATTTAAGAGCGGGATAAAAGTAAAAATATTATTCATTCTCAAGATGGCATCGAATCCAGCAGAAATGTAAACAAACGTTTCGTTTGTTTGAAGGGTAACATTGTTTCTATCTTGAAAGTATCGTTTTGTTTGAACTTATCAGAGAAAATACAGATCGAAAGTTTCGTAACCTCGTTCTTCAATTTCAAAGGGTCATGAGTCAACGGTTTTCGGTCGAGGACACCTTTGATCTAGATGGGATTCCAGATATGGGCATCCAGTGTACGCCTCAATTATTTGATATGCAGGTATTTGTTTCGGTAGAAATTTAGGCCTGGAATGTAACATCGTGAAATTAATCAATTATCGCAGACGACATATTACGGATATTATCTTGACTGCAAAACTTTTGCGGGAAACCAGTGAAGAATTACATTGGAGGAATGCTATTATTCCCAACTAACGCGTTAGACACTGTACAAACTTTTGGAGCCAGATCAGACGCCAAGTTTCTCCAACCTGTTTGATTTTCATAGTTATGTTTCTTCATTTAGTGAACGCATTAGAGGAATTTTACTGTACATATACAAGTATTTACATACTTGATAGCACGCGGTCTCATCTACCGTCTGTAAAAGTTGTCTAATTTCCGAAATCAATTGTTTCAGCAATATATTTTTTTAAATGTAATGAGAGTGTCAAAACTATAACAGTGGCACACACGTATAGCGACACTCGGATATAACGAATGTTTGCTTAGTACGAAGTTTAATTAAAAAGTAAGTCAAAGTAAACAACACAGGACAAAAATACAGTCCAATCTCGGTTATTTCTAATTCGTGCTAAAATCTAAACTAAATGTGTTTGATCAACACATTGTTCGTTTGCCTTGTGGATACGTTTCGAAGATTGAGGGGGCTATCTATTTGAGTTCGAAATACCCGAAGTTTGAATTTATACGTGCGACCAACTTCAACATAACGACTTCTTTGGCTGTACTATGATACTATCATTCCCTGTAAGAGAGGAAGTCGGTGTTGGTTATACCTTTCACATTCAAACCTATGTTAAAAACGGTTAACATTAATTTCATTTAATTTGGTGAAAGTATCTTACCTGAGTGCCAAACAACTTGCATCCGGATCAGAAGCTGAGTTACTCGGTGTCTGATCTGGATTCAAGCTGTTTGCAAAATTGATCACAGTCGTAAATAGCGGGATATTAAAGAGTTAATAGATTTCTATCGGAGTATACTCACCCCATACACACATGCCAAACACTATGCATGTTGTGCCAGCATTTCTCACAAATAAAATAAAATAGATTTTCCAGAGAATCAATTGACCAAGGTTACCTCACCTTTTGTATCGGGTGCAGAACTCACGGGCTGATCCCGCGCGCGTCTTACAAACTTTCCACTCATACGGTGTCTTATATAGAAGCTATTGTTCCGTATGTTTAACAAATACTAGTATTGGATTGATTCTTGTTTTTGTTTGAACTTTTACTTCCCGCCCAGGCTTTACTATGTGTTTTTTCCCCACCGCCTTTAAGACTAAAATTAAAGTCATTCATTGTTTGACTTTTTTCGGAGGCTGGCATTAAACTCTAAGTATCCTGCCAGGACACGCTATCGATTTCATTATTGTCTACATAGTTTAACATTTTGACGCCTCAAACATTGTGGGGGAAAATGAGCATTTTATTTTATTCAAAATAAGTATGTTGCTTTCTCCTAGATAATCTTTCTATTCACCATATAGATCGTGGTACTAACTGATTGCTATTAATGTGAGTTTGAGATAGACACGGTGTAGATATATAACCTTAGCCCGATATTCACAGCACAGATTATTTTTTCTAACAGCCTGGATTCTGATCAGACTCCGAGTAACTCTGCCACTGATATGCGAGCTCTTTTACACTCAGACAATAGTTTTCCAAATTTTAAGAAAATCGAACGAAGTTCAAATCTATGAAGCAGACGTCATTTTGATCAGACGACAAATTACGCAGCGGGTTTAGAATTAAATCTCTCTGTATTCAAAGGACCCGGATTAGCCCTTATCCTGCTGCCATTCTTAACATGTTCAAGC
This sequence comes from Macoma nasuta, assembly GCA_032359355.1. NCBI lineage: Eukaryota > Metazoa > Mollusca > Bivalvia > Cardiida > Tellinidae > Macoma > Macoma nasuta. The sequence continues at coordinate 6,886 of JAULCE010291402.1, read as the reverse complement.
AGCTTTGATCTGGCAAGTTACTCGGCGACCGATCCGGATCTATACTTCTTGAAACTCGCAGTGCGAATTATTTAAACACATTTGATGACAATTAGACATTGTTCGAATAGTCAGAGCAGACGAGAACATGAGCAAACGCCGATTGAGGCGACGGGATTAAGTGTTAATACAGTGGGTTGAATGTTCAATCTTGTTCTCAGTAATTGAACATGTCACTAATTGAGCGTCGTTTTGGAAAGTTTAACTGACAAACTATTGATCTAACCCTTAGCACGCCACTCGAGACCATAGTGATGTCATCAACCAGCTTGGACGCGGATCAGACGCCGAGTAACTCGGCGTCTGATCCGGATCCAAGTTGTTTGACACTCAGACAACAGTTTCACCAAATTTCCAACGAATCGAACAAGGTAAAGAGATGAAGCAGACGAGAAATCAGCAGACTATTGTTTTGGCGGCAGGGTAAGGGGTAAAACTACGTTTTGCCGGTCGCAGTTTGTGTCGTTGATTGCACCTTTAAATAAACATTGGACTTCAATTACACACGGAGAAATTTTGCTTTCTTCTGTTCAATATTTCTGCACACAAAAAAATCCATTGCATTCTATTTTTGATTAGACCCACTTTGCCGATGTCGGGATAGCGGTTGATTAAATGTGTTAGTTCTACGTTTGTTATATACAATCGACGCTCGTCAAGTTCTAGTCTGGGGCTAAATTTATACAGTTGAATACCCGAAGTTCGAGTTTAATTCGAAACTCAGGTAATTCGAACATATTACAATAGTCCCCCGTCAAATAAAACACGTATCCGCAATACATTATACTTTTGGTTCAGATCTTAAGTTCGATTAAATCAGGAATTCGACTTAATGGAGAGTCGACTATATATATATGCCATTTCTTTAAAACTGTCGTTGAGGTGCTGCCAAAAATATGTAAATGTCATTGTGACAAAACATGAGCATGATCTCAGAGTTAAGAAATCTGGTGAAAACAGGGTTTGAGATTTTTGCTCTTATTTGTTTTCAGTTTTTCAAACAGTAAAACGCCTCTACTACAGCCTCCGTACTTGCTTCGGTATCATGGTGTATATAAATGTTTCTTTTAATCATTTACTGCATGCATTTCGCATTGTCACGCATCTATGGGCGGATCACTTTTGTAGAATATTGTGTGAAATGGAGATGCCCCATTTCCCACAAAATTGTCAAAACTATTAAAATTAGTATCTACGTGATCCCCTGTTATCACATGGGGTTGGAGCTAAACATAGCATGAAACGCAATGGATTAAAGTCAACATTTACAGAGGGAGGAGACATATAGCAGCGAGAATTACATGTATGATATATACGCGAATGTACGGAGGAGTCGTCGGTCTGTTTCCTTTGCAAACAGGGAAGACGCCGACCATCCTCAACCCTTTATTCCATACGTTAGTTTTAGACTCATTCACTATGAAAGCATATGATGAATATGATTATTTTCTAAAAGAAAGGGAAAATATCAATGTTGAATTGTTTTGAAAACATTGTAGTAAACGGAGCATTGGCTCACTTTGAGCAAATCTTCCATTCCCAATAAGGTGTTCAAAAGTGGGTCTGCTACAGAGGCTTCACAAGGCGTATAGAATAAGGGGGTTGAAAATGTTTAAAACTCAGAACAGCTGTTCAAACATTTGACCAGAAGACTACTTAGATTATCTCGGTATCTGGTCAAAATTGAAACCTACAATGTGGTATGCGTGGACATTAACATTTGCAGGCGAACGTTTGATCAGACGACACGTTTCTTACCCACCCTCTTACTCCAAATGCAGTATTTAGACCCAACCACAATGAAAGCATCATATCTAAAGACAACATATCTAATTGAAAGAAGAAGGTCAAATTATTTTTTTTGTTGGAAATGGAGAATTTATCGTATAGCAAATGTTGTATTTCCTACGACGTTTCAATAGCCATCAGTTACAGAGGCGGTAAAATGCGCTTCTGTGGAGGAAAATGTGAACACATGCAGGCGAGTTTTTGAGCAGATGTCACATTTCTTAGGACGAAAAAAACTCAAGCCCTACTCACCGTGGCAAGAAAATTCCGAGTGTACTTTGCGGTCTTAGGTCAGATATCGACTTTCCAATTAAGCCAATAGCTTCTCAACTGATGCCACTCCGATTGTAGGTAATTGCTTGATAACCGGGATTCCCTGGCCGTCTTATTGACGTCCTATTCCGCCTTCTCAATAACCATTGTGCCACCAGGCTGCAGTGTCGTCTGTGATTATAAACAAAAATCAGGGCTACAAATGAGCATGTGCGGGATTCAAATTTGGACAAATTTCAAAATTTCTTCACAAAGCCGCAGGGTGTGACCACTCGTTTGAAGTCTTTTCAAGAAGATTCTAGCGAATGGTTACACCGTATGGTTTTGTGAAGAAATAAGGATGCTAGCATTTTAAATATGCATGTTAGCTGGAACCCTTCAATTGCCATGTGTTTATCCATTATCCCGTTATTGTAGGTGAAATATAACAGTTGGTACAATTCTGATATTTTTTCTATTGTTTTTCAACAAAACCCGATAGTCCGACACTCACTACAATCATCTTTCAAAAAGATGTTAACGAATGGTCCCACCATAGGATTAAGTAAAGAAATATAGATTTCAGCATATTAAGTACACACCTTATTTGGAGCCTTCATTCAATGGGTTATTTAGAATCCCTCTATTCGCGACTGATGGGGAACGTGCAGACAGCTTGGGATCTGATCAGACACCGAATGACTGTGTCTAATACGAATTCAAACTGTTTGAGACTCAAACAATAGTTTGACAAAAAATAAAGCATTTTGGACGGTGTTTAAAAATCAGATGAGAGTTTGAGCAGACGCCGAGTTTAGCAGGGGATTAAGAATTAGCTTTTGAAACACAATCCGGAACGAGAATGTTAAATGGTGAATGTTTGGTAGTCAGGTACCTCTACCAGGGTTCTTAATTTCGTGACAAACAGCGATGCTACACAGCCTACCGCCTAAGACAATGCGGCATCTAGGCTTAGACAGAACTGTTTGTAATCGAGATTGCGTCACCCGTGCGGCGAAGTGGGTAAACACTTTTCTCAACAGAAGCGCCTTTTCGGACCTCTGTAGCAGATTGTTATTGAAAACATTGTTGGAAATAGAGCGTTTGATCGCAATGAGCAAGTGCTCCATTTCCCACAATGTTTTCAAAACAATTTAATAAGAGATTGTCCCTTTGCCTAGAAACCCTTCTTTTTCATCAGATTCTTTCCTTGTGAATAAATTTAACACAGTAAATGGAGTAAATGGTCAAGAATCCTCGGAGTATATAATTCCTAATTCACCAGGTAAACTCCACTTTGTTTTACGCAAAAAATAATCCGTATTCTTCATAACTCTTTAACCTATCACTCACCTCAAATCCGTGAATCCATTTCACTGTTAATGTATATTTGTATTCTTTAAAACCCTTTTTGTCACGTTAAAAAATTGAAATTGGCAACTTTTTGTTCAACTGTGTTTGACTATCCGCCCTTTTCAATCAACGCATCCAATATTTCCTAATTCTCGAAGTGCACCGCATGCTGTGTGGATCTCGGACGTTTTATCAATTAAATTTCCATAACTGTGTCAACCGTTGAATTGATCAATAACGTAACCCATAAGGTTCTAATTTGGTCCGCGAATTATACATTATCCAATCCCGCCCCGTCTCCGCCGAGCCCAACACTAAGCAAATAGACAGGAATATCTCCGCGGACAAACTAGGAGCTAACATTCGCAGTTTGCCATTAGCTCTCGGATCCTGCTGCAAACATGTCGTTTGTTCATACACGTTATTAAGGTCTGCGTCACTTCGTCTAATAATTTGTTTTAGTTATTCTGAAAAAAATAAATAAACCAACGTATCCACTGAGAGACAAACATATTGGGTCCAGATCAGACGCCGAGTACCTCGGCGTCGGATCCGGACCTACGCAGTTCGTAAATGCCGTATTGTTCATTCACGTTCTTAAGACTGCGACGATCTTGAAGTTCGTCCAATTCTGTTTAGTTATCTGAAAACAATCAACTAACGTTTCCACTGATTGACCGCGTCCGTGGAATGACAAACAACGTGGATCCCGAGTAACTCGGCGTCTGATCTGCACCTAAGCTTTTTGAATATGTCACAATGGTCGTGATTAGCGTGGGATTTGACAGGCAAGGAAAAAATAGTCCGCTTCTTAGTATCGTCTGTTGCATAATCTTGCTCTATGACATCACGGTGGATCAAATGAATTTGACCCTGATAACAAACCAGGCCATGATATAACTCGTGAATTGCAAAATATTCTAAATTTATTTCAATATTATTTATATTTTATGGATTATATTGTCAAAATTCCGCTCCATTTGCGAGCTAAACCAATTATGATGTCAGTAACCTTGGATCACAAAAATCCAATCCCTCCAAAAAACTGCTAATTAATCTGAGAGCTGGCATTGGAGTTTTTCTTTGCAAAACTTACATAATATATCCAGATCAAACGCGCCGACATTAACTAGTTTCTGCAACTTTATATGAACAGAACAGAACAGAACATATATTTTATTAGCAACTTGTACATATGTGCAGGACCACAGAAGACGATATTTGTGAAAAATGATATGTATTAAAAGCTTAACTATAGCACCTTTTTGTAGCCAATAACAAATGGTTGGTCCGTGTAACAACAATTCCAGTAACTCGCCATAAACTGTCTTTTTTAAATCTCTAACAAAACGCCTTTGTAAAGAAAGTGTTAAGAATCCAACGCTATTATCCAGAATTACTTCTAACCCATATCTATAACCCGAGATTAAACCCTGTAATACAGATTAAAACGTGAATGTACTGGACATTGCAAACGGATTATATCCAGGCAAGACACCGAGTTACTTGGTGTCTGGTCTGGGTCTAATTTGTTTCACACCATTCTGATACGGCTTCTCAAACGCCTGGACGAATTGGCCAATGGCTTAAACTAATTCAGTTGACAGGCAACGCAGACGGTTAACTTGGCGGTTAATCTGCAGGAAGATATTTACAATTGTTAAGTGACATCGGCATTTCTAAGGGCTCATCCGACACTTTTATAAATTATTTGTAAACACTGTACATATACAAACTACTAAGCTCTACAAAAAAGAATAGCATTTAATCCATAATAGAGCATTATCCATTTAAAGGTACATGTACTTGCAATCAATTTGGAACGATATGTTTTCAATGTCATACATAAAAGTTACACAGCGAATCCCCACCACAACCCACTGTATTAATGTATCAGGTACTATATGTCGTTTGTGATACAGTACTGAAACTTATTAGATTGGCGATAATACCGGTTTCGTTCCGATTCTATCCGATTCCGTAGCGGTTAAATATTATGTACAGACCGGTTAAAAACTCTCATAAACCGAAAGAATCGCTTGATGTAGCGCATCATGCGATTTTTGAGAATTTTGAACCTATTCGTACGCCGTACTCCCGGAACACGTTCATGCCTATTCGATTTGGTTCCGATTCCGGTTTCAATTTTAATTGTTTCCGTATTTTGTTTGTACCATGGTCTGATTATTGAAGCCGATGCTGTGCAATAGACTGAGTATGGAACAAAGTATTATTACACTGGTAGTTTTACCAGTTTCGTCCCGGTTCGCTGTAAGTTCTTATGTGTTTAAATATGGCAGGCAAACAGGTTCAAAACTCTAAGCAACCATATAATGCGCTTTATGAACCACATTCCACATATTGGCTACCGGTTAAACATGGCGGACTAACAGGTTCAAAACTCTAAGCAACCATACGGTGTGCTTTATAAACCGCATCCCACATATTCGCTACCGGTTAGGTATGGTGGACTAACAGGTTCAAAACTCTAAGCAACCCAATTGTGCGCTTTTTGAACCGCATGATTCCACATATTCGCTACCGGATAAAAATATGACGGACAAACAGGTTCAAAACTTTAAGCAACCACATGCTGTGCTTTATAAACCGCACCTCACATATTTGCTACCGGTTAAATATGGCGGACGAACAGGTTAAAAACTCAAAGCAACCATATAAAGCGCTTTATGAACCGCATCCCACATATTTGCTACCGATTAAATATGGCGGGCGAACAGGTTTTAAACCATAAGCAACATACGGTGCGCTTTATAAACCGCATGGTCCCACATACTTGCTATCGGTTAAGTATGGCGAGAGAATAGGCAAAACTCTAAGCAACCTTATACGGTGCGCTTTATAAACCGCATGGTCCCACATATTCGCTAACGGTTAAGTATGGCGAGAGAATAGGCAAAACTCTAAGCAACCTTATGGTGCGCTTTATAAACCGCATAACCCACATATTCGCTAACGGTTTAAATGGCGGATGAACAGGTTCAAAACTAGAAGAAACCATATGGTATGCTTTGTAAACCCAATGATAATACATATTCGCTTAAGAAATTAAACGGCGTAAACACGGGTTTAAAACTGTTTCACGCAGTTACCGTGGAAATTTATTAAATTTAATTCTGAATTGAACCTAACCGGAACACAGACGCCCTTACATGTACTTCCACGTTGTCAAAATCGCAATATTTTCACTAAAAATCAAGGCCCATAAATATTAGTTGTGGTTAGATGAAAATACCAACGTTCGCAAGTTCACGCCCTGGATTGTATATCCATATATAGTTTCAAGTATTTAAGAGTTATGCGCGACACAAACATTTCGGGACGGATGTGAGCACGTCACGTATAATAATAATAATAATAATAATAATAATAATAATAATAATAATAATAATAATAATAATAATAATAATAACTTTATTTCGTGAAGGTAACATAT
>JAULCE010291291.1:0-10713 GCA_032359355.1 Macoma nasuta | reverse complement strand
GGGTTAAGATTTAATTAGAACTTTGGGAAATTCGTAATAGAAATAGTTTAAAAAAATGAAGTACTTAAGATGGTAAAAGCATTGGAAGCAGATTAACATATTATTTGACTATGAGCTGTATTCATGGTATGCAACATTTGACATGCGTCTATAAGTGTGGTCTCTTCTTTAACGTTTTTAAAACTTAACCCTATATATTTTTACATACACACAATTTCTTATCATATTCAGTAAGATAGTTAATACATACGCTTTGCATTTCAATATCAAATGATGCAAGGTATACCTCTCATCATAACAACGATACTAGAAGTGCAAAGTATGACAATGTGATATGATGAGGTAGAAGACAGACGAACCTTTTGGCACAGGCTAAGAAATTAAGTAGCAGACATGAGTCTTTACTGACGCCAGTATTATGCAAATTGTTTATCAAAATTCTGCCCCAGAATCTGTTTTCCTCTGGGCGTTGTTGCAAGACGTAGGTTACATGTAGCCGTGACATTTAGCTTTCCCTGACGTCTACAGCTTGGCATTATGTAAAGTTGCGTGTTGCATATTGATATGCACCCTAGTTAGAAATATTAGGCAAACGTGATAATTACGCAGTTGCAGTAACAATGTTCTTGCTATATTAACACGTTAATATATGCATACAGTGTTATGCAATATCGGATGCCTAGTTACTAGGCGTCGAAGTCTGTTCAAAACTGTTTGACACACAACGTATTGGAATATTAAAGACATATGATAAAAGTGTCAATTGTTTATATAATTCACATTTCTTTTACGATGCAATTGCGTTTGAAATTGAAGTAATAGCGTGTTCCTACTGTAGGAATGTCAGGTAAACATGCTGTAGTGCGACGTATTGCTTGTTCAGGTTCCTGGATAGAACAGGAAAAAGTAAAATGTCAAGGGTTCAAGGAAATATCCTACAAAGATTTAATCAATGATTTACTTCCAATTTAAAAGTAGTAACATTGCATTTTCCTTTTTTTGAGTAGCATACATGTAGCAACCCTCATTAAAATGCATGACCAAGATTATGAGAAAATTACATGCTGTAAGTTTGCCATTCTTACATTAGAAAATTGTTTGAAAGTACATATAAAAATTGCTGCACGTTCCGTCTTATTAGATTACTAGATAGTAACAGTAGCAAGAACTTAATAGCTCCAACGACAGGAAAGAGGGGCTTGTTATTTTATTGGCACAGAGAATAAACTTAAAAGCTTTTACTCTAGAGTAGGCTCCATATGCTATTTTAGAAATGTTCACAGTGAACTAGTATGATTACTAATTCGATTATCTAGATGAAAGGAAAACACAAATATTGAATGGCTTTATAAACAAAATGAAACATTAAGCATTTGCTTAGTATGAGCAAATGCTGAATTTCCCACTTTGTTTTCAATAGCCATCTGCTTTGATGGTGTCCAAAGGCGTAATGCTTGTAGGAAAGGGTTTAAAAAAGTGAAGTACTTAAGATGGTAAAAGCAATTGAAGCAGATTAACATATTATTTGACTATGAGCTGTATTCATGGTATGCAACATTTGACATGCGTCTGTAAGTGTGATCTCTTCTGTAACGTTTTTAAAAATTAACCCTATATATTTTTACATACACAAAATTTCTTATCATATTCAGTAAGATAGTTAATACATACGCTTTGCATTTCAATATCGAATGATGCAAGGTATACCTTTCATCATAACAACGATACTAGAAGTGCAAAGTATGACAATGTGATATTTTCATCAGAATTGCAATAGAGGTTCGAGTTAATGCAATACGGGCGTAGAATGATAGAACTCCCCTTTGAATAATATAGTGTTTTATTGTGTAAGACGGTTTCAGTCCAAATAAATCCTTGATGCCATTATTCATTTGATATTTTACATATACACGTGTTAAAGGCTTTGTATATGTTTTAGTCTCTTAGCGTTATATTTGAAATGTGTCACTAAGAGCTATGAACATTTAATGAAGAAACAGACTGTATATTTATATAAAAAATTTCACGCCAGAGCGACTAACATAATTACTGCCAGTAGTGCAATCCCAGTTCAGACGCCGTCTAGATAAGGATAGATTGGCGGTGTTTAATCTTGTTCCATGCATTAAGTATGATATTAGAAGAATATGTGATTAAGTATTTTTAATTCATCTTTGTTCTTGAAAAGTAATAGCCTATTTGCTTTTAAACAATTGCAGATTACACTTTTACCTTTAACGACAAATATATTTAACAGTTCACTATCATTTTATATTATATGTACTTATTCCTTTCCTCCACAGAAGTGCTTTTAAGTGCATATTAACCTGACGAGTGACGCCTATTAAAACATTGAAGGAAATGAAGCATTTGCTCGTCACGAGCAAATGCTTCATTGCCTACAATGATTCAATACTATTCAAAAATGTTTGATTTTTATTTTACGTAAATTTTCATTTTTTTACCAGATGCCTTTTCGTTGTAGATTAATCTAAACATATCTTGTGGAGGAAAGGGTTATCTGATTGGAATCATTATGATTTTTCAGGTTGTTTGGCGTAAGACCTCTGACATACATCCTTTAACAGTCGGATCGATGACGTTCGATCCGGAGAAGCGGTATGAGATTGAGAACGTGTCGGAGAAGGGAGAGTGGAACCTGTTCATCAAGAACGTCACTCATGGCGATGCTGGAATCTACGAGTGTCAGATCAGCACCAAAGAAAGATATATTCGACGCCTTGTACAAGTATTCGTGAAAGGTGGGTCAGTGGCCTTAATCAATTTTGATATTGTAGTAGTGACGCTCCGAGCAGAACAAACGTAAAGTATATAGCTAGCTCTCTTGTGAACTTTCTGCATTGTCTGTTGCCGTGCAATAAGTGGAAGCACATCGTCAACCCATTTGTGTTGAATAGTCCAACTTATGACAGGAACAGTAGCAGGGGTGATTTTAAAAAAAAATAGAACTATATTCTACAATTTCAGATTTTTTATTAATTGTAAACAGTTCAGACCCTGCCCTGATGGCTCTTAAGATAACCCTCTGATCTTGGTCTTAACTGTTTGCAATAGTCACGTTAAGTTGAGGGTACATGTGTAGACATAAATGGGTTAAACAGTGCAGTCGGTGAAAACCTTGTCATGGTCGTGTCGATCGATTGATTTCTCGAGTCAGGTTCAATTCCAATTGAAGAGATAAATTACCCAATAAGGATGGCACTGATAAGTGGCAAACAACTTACAAGACGTAGACGCCATTATAGAGAATAGGCGACTCCTCTGAGTCAATCGTCTTTGCAGTATTTAAGGCATAGCTAACTAAAATAGCTATCAAAGTGTTTAGAAAACAATATATTTTCTTGGACATGTAAGTTCATTGTCAAACAGTTTGAATCTCAGATCAGACCTTATGTTTGGATGCTCCTGACCAAGGTCGAATTGTTTGCACTGTAATCAACAATCAGACAACATGTATTCTTAATATTAAGATAGCCATATCTTTAGAAATGTAAGAAACTCAGTCTTTAAAATTTCATCTATTGTGATACAGATCAATCCATAACATTAAACGAGACGTCCGACCAAAGGCAAACAAAGGACCTGATTCTAATCACATTGCAAATTATGTTTCTAAGTCTATTATGCACGATTGCTATTTTACTGACACTGCAATATTGTGCTTCTGTGAGACACATCTGTAGTTGCATTAGATAGGTGATTTATCAGAAGCCCTACTCTATATTGATAAATTTATACTTATATAAAGCGATCATGGTATTTATATTACGATATGCTTCAGAGTTCATTTAATCATTTGAAAACATTTTTGTTTTCAATTTCAGATAGAGAATACAAGATTCCAGGTAAATACTATAGTATATATTGTTTAAGTGAACCTTATGTCTATCCAGTGATAATTTTGTTTTATATACAGTTGTTTACCACGTAGAGAAGCGGGTAAATAGTTTATACGATGAGTTTGTTACCGTTCTCGCCACAGGTATGCAATTTCCGTTTTATTCATATATTGCAGTCTGTTTTCATAAATAATTGACGACTGTTGCCACAAACAAATAAGATCAAGATGAGACTTGGACAAACATGGAATTTCAGCTTTGATAAAGAAATGATATTTATATTTTCTTTCCTAGAATAAAAAAAATACTGAGTGGATTAAGTATTTTGAAATAAACTTTGTCCAAACGACGAGTGGGAACATTATGATGAACAACTCTACAATAGTTTTGTTTCGTCGCAACCAAAAAACTGTCGGGTGCAATTGGTTTAAGAAAGAAAAGTTTAACAATAAACAACATAGAACTTTTTAAATTATTTTTTTCCGATGCCTCTATAATTTGCCTACATACGGATACTGAGATTGAATTTTCATTTAAGACTGCGTCTTTTCTGGATCTGTGCTATCGTTATGGTTTCTGTTTGGCACATTTAACAAACTGTGAGAAATGCAGCATTTGCTTCACTTCTTACAACATTTCCATTGCAATTTAAAAAACTGGACTTTTTTTCTTCTAGATAACCTTCCTATTCCTGAAACACTTTCATTGTGAATAAGTCTAAAATAGCGTGTGAGGTTTAGGTATAAATATACTTCAGATAACATTTGTTACAAAACACGTCCAGTGATTCATTTGGTATAACTTCACATTCAATTTTCATACTCTTTATATTGTTTTACAGCTATCACCATTCTCGGCACGGGCAGTGTTGTGAAGGGCAAGATATTATCGCTGTATTGTAACGTAACTGGTGGGAAGCAAGCCCCGGACGACCTTGACTGGCTCAAGGACAATGAAAAGCTTACTTCAGACAAGTCAGGGAGGATCAATCTAACTAAACACATATCAGGCATCACGCTGTCCACTGCGAGTAACCTAACCATAAAACACGCGACGACAGACGACAGCGGGGTCTACACGTGTCGGACAACAGGGATGGCGAAAAACATCACAGTAGATGTGACGAACATTGGCCATGAAAAAAGTAAGCATATGCTTAGTAAGTTATCGTCTTGATCATTTACTTTACCTATTGTGATGTCATATTTACCACGACTAAATAAGTAAAACTTAAGTGTCAACATTTATAGATGAATGTTCGATGTAAATAATATGCATTGCATCATATCGTAACGAGCAAATGCTCAGTTTACTACATTTTCAATTAAATTCATAAATGACATTTCCATTTGCAAAGATATCCTTCCTTTTCAACATATCATTTTCGTTTGGATTTAAGGTTTAAGTAGTTGCTTTACACTAGTTTGTTTCCCGCTTCTATTGTTACACAGGTCAATGTGCTATTTCAGGAGGCGCCACTGTAGACGTCCCCACAACAACGAGTGCCGCAACCTCATTGGCAGTGTATCACCTCCTAGTGTTTGTGAGTTTGCAATGGTCATGTGACAGGAGTTTTAATGTATTGTGTTTGATACTGTGTTTGACACCTTACATTTATATTCATGATACACTGACGACCATGCGGTAGGACATGAAGCTAATGGTATTGTGGGTATTACAGGTAGACCGTAACGTGGTCACTATGGGACGACTTCCGGGAAGTCGACATTTTGTAATGGGAACAAAGGAAGCCGATATATAAAGATATTGAATCTTTGAAACATGTGAATTGTTAAATGTAACTACGAGTACAAGTGACAACATACAGAGGGAAGAATACAAGATCGAAGGTGTTTTAACAAAAAAACAATGTATTTTGATTTCTTGGAAACGGGTCTTACTGTCGTTCCAATCGATGACATCGTATCTGGATCTCAAACATTTAAAACTAACCAGATTAGCATCATGTTGCTTCTTCCATTACTATTGGAGTATACTCGTGTTAAATGTGAATTTGAGCTTTGATGGATATGGATAGGGAGCACTGTTTGCAATACAATGAGACTTTTTGTCAGAAAATGACTCATTTGTATTCTTTATTATATCGAAGCATTCTGTAACAGGTAAACAGAGTACAGTTTTTCCTCGTAAATGATAAGTATGTTAAAGGTGTTAACTGTGTAATAATAAGTCACGGTTCGTTAGAATATGGTTTATTCGTTTTGTTGTTGTAGTTTAAATATGGAAATTTGGTCAATATATGCAGGGATGTGTTTGCCAAAGTTTATTTTGGAGGATGGCCATAACTGGACCATAAAAAAATCCGGGGGTTTTGATAGATATTCACCTTTATGCGTGCTACGGAAGAAAATATAATGACATTTGCAAAGAGCTTGGATCCCAATGAAACGCCGTGTAACACAGCCTTTCATTGTGATCCATGCTGCTTGACATTTTAGCACAAAGGTTATAGAACATATTTTTAAAACCCGAACAAATATCCGGAAATCTCCGGCACAAATCCGGAGAAATGGACGGACTGATGTTGAAACCAAAACTATTAATGTCACTAGGGAAAGGTAGACTGACACGTTAAGTGGTAGATTGTAAACAAATCAGACTTGCACATCTTAAGCAAATGTAAATCAAACCCTAGAATATCTATTTTAACATATGCCTGCCTTCTATGTGTTATTAAACTTTATGTTTTTCATCTTAAATTCTTCTGAGACCAAATTACGAAACCTAAATATAACTTTTCGTATTGAGATTTAAATCTACATAATTATATGATTATATTGATACATAAAGTTATCTTCAGAAAACTACACATATTTTTAATAGTGAGACACACAATTGTCAAACTTATTAAGTGTAATCTTACAGACTATATGCTGCCTTTTTAGCAGTAGAGTGTTAGAAACGGTGTTGGAGATGAACCATTTGCTGATCGTCAGCTACATAATGTTTCCAAATCTATACGAGGTTAGCACATTTCCTTCTTCTTTTTTTGTCTTCATTTTCGTCAGGTGCTTCATCGTAGACACATCTAAAGAAGCATTTTACGAAAATGGGTTAAATGACGCATTTTTCATTTGTTTAATGTGAAGTCATGCCTCATCACAACGAAAGTATCACTACACTGCATATCCTTTAGAAGACTGTAACGTAAAAACCGTAATTGTAGTAACCTTTGCAAACAGCTTGAAACTTGATCAGATGCCGAGTAAACCGGCGTCTGATCAAGCCCCGAGCTGTATGACGCTCAGATTGTACTTATTTTACCAAACCAAGTTAAATAAATGTATAAGAAAATGAGCAGACAACAACAAGTGCAGGCGAAAATATCGCTGTCGACATTTGTCGGTCTTTCAAAGGATATCTCATTTACAAGTAGTCCGCGTTATTTCTTATCATGGTCCATGTCACATGACTGGGCGTTCTGATTAAGGTAAAACATGTTGCCGACATTGTAGACCCAGACACACATTAGATGAAAACGTAGATACTCGTCACCTTCAACAATTGTAGCAGAATGGCCATAGTTAATGACATCGTTTCAGTTTCCTTTCCAATGACATGACTCGTGTGAAATAACACTTTATAAGTATACTCAGTACTTTTTTAAAACAAATACGTCTCTTGCCTATTCTGTATATTAAAGGGTTTTGCAAACCATGTAGATCCAGATCAGACATATTTTTAAGAGTGACAAGATAAGAGTCGGTAAGCCTTGCTTTCAGAAGTGCTTTATAAGTGTGTTTCTGTTTCATAACCAATGCAATATGAAATATTACGTCAGTGTTACCTTTTCCTACGCAATCTGTTATTGACTAATCGAAAACAACCTTATTCGAAAAGCCATTTCTGAGTTGTATCGAAATCATTATAGGGAAGTCATTAATCAGCGTAAATCGCAAATGCTCATTCACCATAATGATTTCAATACAATTCGTTAAGCATAAATGCTCCATTTCCTACAATGTTTTCAATAGCCATCAGTTACAGAGACACTAATAGGCGCTTTATTGGAGAATTTGTTAGTTATTTGTTATATACTGTAGGCAGAGTGTTACATGTAAGTGAAACGTCGGATTAAAATGTTTTTTAAAGTGTTACCAATATGTACACAGAGGAAGTTACGCTATTCTTAACCATCTAGTATTTTCGACACTGAAACACTGTCAACCAAATATTTATAGCCAGGTCAGATGCCGAGTTACTCGGACTCTACTCTGGTTCTAAGCTGTTTTATACTCAAAGTAAAAAATTATTAAAAATCGCTTTTAAAATTATGTTCTCCCCATATAGAAGCGGAAAGTTAACATTGAAACTATCAAGATTAGCGTTTCTCCAACTGTTATATTAAACAGGCGAAGTTTACATAATATGGCCGACGTCACTGCAAAAGGGGCACTCGGACATATAATAACTTAGAGACAGCTCATTTTCAGCACTATTATTCCAGCATCTAGTCACGAAATCTACTATTTTTATTCATTTAAAGATAGAATTGGATGTCCTTTAAGATTGCAAACAGTGCAGACCCTGACCAGCCACCACATCAGTGGCCATGCGGCTGGTCTGGGACTTCACTGTTTGCTCTGTCCAAGTGCCCCTTGTCGGATGACATGGCCCAATTATGACTTTAATTGCAATTATGTTTCAGAGATAAAGATATACATTTATTAAAAAAAAGTCGGCTAAACGCTACGCCAAAGCAACGTAAACGCAATGTCAACAGATATTAAAATAATGTCAATTGTGTGTCCTTGTATAACATTCTAATACAAAGAGTATCAAACAGTTTGGAACCGGATAAAACGCCGAGATACAAGGCGTCTTATCTTGATCCAAACTACATGTGTAGATTACCAGTGTTCAGTGTCTAACGCGTTAGATGGTAAAAAACACTGTAAGTATATGATAAGATACTGACAAACCAGTGCTATTTAGGCTTTTGATGTTGCATGGTACAGTGTTATAAACACTTCTTTTACCATCGAAAGCTTTAGATTCTAAGCACCGTTAAGCTGTTCAAATCGTTTAAAGCCAGATTGGACGCAGAGTAACTCGACAAGTTGTTTATCATAGTATTTAAAATCTGCAAATTAGTACAGAAAAGTGTCATAGTTTTATATAATTTGAATTGTGTCTGCGTTTGCCCAACTAACTATAGTGTGCATATTGACTAATATTAGCACGTAGAATATACGTGTCTCTTAGCTTGTAAATGTAACTGGACGATATCGTTTAAGATCAAATTTTCACTTTAACCCTTCACTGCCTAACCATAACAGCTTGAATCCGGATGAGACACCGAGTAACTCGGCGTCTCATCCGGATTCAAGCTCTTTGATACTCGGTCGTCTTTTTTGCGAAAACACGAAGTGAATTTGCGAAGTTTAAAAAATGAAGTAGACGAAATATTGCGCATGCCATAATTTTCGCGACAGTGAAGGGGTTAAAAGTCCGTCTGAGAAAGAAAATCAGAGATACAATATATGATTATACAACCTGTTTATAGGATACAAGATGATTAACCATGGTTTATTCTTATTTTTATGAACTCGTTTTGTGCCAAAGTAACAATTGTCGGTCGCCACTAGTTTAAGGTCAAACATTATAACGAAATAAATAACAGAGATAAGTACATGCAACTAATATGTGGCTCTAGAGGAACTATAAATACGAGAATGAATGGTTTCGCTAGACGTGTTATCCCTAACATGGTGTCGCCTCTATAGACTTCGTCTGAACTGGAGCTAGTTGCACTATTTAGGGGACTTTGGCACTGTAATAGTCATTTAATATACAAGTTAACCTTTAGCATGCAAGCCTGTCATCTGTGATATTGTTTTCAAAGTTGAATATCGATTCAAATCTCTGACAAACATTACTAATGTGTCAACATAATTTAATTTGGAAAACTATTCGGTGTCTCGTCTGGATACAAGCTGTTTGTAATGTAATCGCTGTTACGCTCTTTGTACACAGACCGGTAAGCGACTTACTGGCATCACGTCAAAACATGAAATTCGTTTTTATTATTGTTCTGTTTTCTGAAATGGCATGTTGATCATTTTGACAAGTTAGAAAAATTCAATTCAGCTGCTGTGCAATGTCTTTGTTTTCATTGATTAACCCTGTACACGCTGTTTTAGCCTAAATCACAAGGAAACAATAAAGTAAAATATTTAGGCAAAAGACATATGCCTGTTTTGAAATTATATTGAAATTATAATAGAAAATGGAGCATTTGCTCGCCACGAGTAATTGCTCCATAATCTTCCTTGCGTTAATAGCTAGTAATTACATAGGTGCTAAAATGCGCTGGAGTGGAGGAAACGTTTAACATTGGTAAAAGTTTGCAAATGTTTTTACCTTCTACTTAAACTGGTGTAGAGCCAAGCATAGTCATACTTTACGTCTAAGCAGTTTCGATTGGCCATGGATTACAGTTTGCAAATAAACAATGTCAGTGAAACAGGGTTTTGTCTCCAAGTGATAAAGTCTGGTAAAACATGTAGATGGAATTTGTTTATTTAACTTTTGCCAGTGTTTAAAAATTGTCAATAGGTTATGATCATTTTTTTTAGATTTTTTAAATATTTAAATCGTACACAATATAATTATATAATTTTGCGTTCACCTTTCTGTCATATATGTTTTGCTTTTCTGTCCGTCCGTTTGCCTTACCGTCTTTCTGACCTTCATACATTGTTTAAATATTTCTTTGTCATGACTACAAAATTGAACACTGTTACTTTGAGATTTTGATTTGGTCATTTTGCTAATGAATTTTAATTCTAGAAATATTGTCTTGGACTTGATTATTTTGAAAACAGCTAAC
>JAULCE010291180.1:0-10714 GCA_032359355.1 Macoma nasuta | reverse complement strand
GTTTTCTTTCGTTTTATCAATTAGACATACATATCATCGAAGCTTTTACAGCAATGGAAGTTTTTGTGAGTGTCATATCTGGTATGCTAGTTACATCATTGGATAAAGAATGCATTGTCTATCTTTTTACTGCAAATCAGCAGTGTGTTTGTGCATCACGTATCGAAGTTATTCACGACTTTGGTAAATTTTCAAACAGATTATATGCAGATCAGACGTCGAGTTTCTCTTCATTTGATCTGGACACAAACTGTTAGACACTCAGACAAGCGTTTCACCAAATTCAAAGAACTTCGGACGATATTAAAAAACACGAAGCAGACGATTATTTACGTAAAATGCTAATGATTAATAGATAAAGCATCGACAAGGTATTTTCATTGTTCATATATGATATGAACGTATGAAGTTATTGAGCGTCTGTGAAAATATTTAAATGGAGTCACATGCTCATGTTTAAAATGTAAAAAAGGTTATTTAATTGAGTCATGGAGCTAGCGGAAGTAGGAACCATTCGGGATATATTTCGATTGATCTTGTACGACAATAACATTTAATTTTTAGCAACAGGCACATGGGTTTAGAATAAAACCGATGTTATGTAATCTTATAAACCATACTTCCGATTATCTTTTTTCTCTAGATCATCACCGACTTTATAAAAAAAATACGTGATTGTCATTTGCCAAAATGGAAGATACGGACTTGTGTTTAAAAACAACGACGATAACCTGCATATCACCGGTAACACGATTTGATTGTTGGAGATTAATGACTTTGCAAACAATGTCGATGATATAAAACTTTATTCGTGAATAAACATCTTCATCAGATATTTCGTTCCATCGTAGGCAACAATTGCAATTATGTATAACATATGTTTCAACAAGTTCTTTCCCGGGATACTTTTTATGTGCAGATATTTCTACGCAAATTTAATAAACATTGTCAGAACAGATGTTTCTTGCCAATGATGTTTTACACATCACACAATTCAGACATAACTTTGTGTATTTCTGTATATTAAGGATCCCTAACATATGGACATCATATGGCAAACAGCGACGAAATCAATGAGTATGTGGTCATTGTACAATTCGATTAAACACCTGACATTTCACCACATTCCAACTCCGTCTTCATTCATCACACTGCATGTGGAATATATCTGTCTCTAGCTATGGTTCACTGATGCATTATGAAATAGATACCCCTAAAGCTAATGAAGCACTGCATGAAGCAATTTACATGATCGACGACGTTTGTTTATTCAAATTGCACGTAGTATTTCAATTTTTATGTAACACGTGGTTTATATATTGAACGTTTAACAGCCATTTACACTCAATTCTTTATATTCTCCGTGAATTCACAAAAAATATATATTGTCGATGGTTCAAATTCTAATGTAAGATTTATTAATTTGTCTTATTGTTAAGTCAATGACAGTTTGACCGCTAGTAAAAGTGGAATTTGCTTAGATAGACACTGCTTCAGAAATGCGCTGGCTCATTGCACTAATAAAGTCCTAAACCTATAGGGAAGCACAGCGCGTTGATTGACATACGTGATCATTTCATCGTTAAGATAATGTATATAAAGGTGATACTGTATTCTGATACATTTGTTTATATTATGAAACTTCTCTTTCATAGATGTTTGCTATCGATTCGAGCTTGTTTCCAAGAATAACGATTTTATTATTAACCCCTTCACTACATGAAGAAATTCTGCGCATGCGGAATATTTTAGCTGCTTCATTTTCAAGCTTCACAGGTTCACTTAATGTTTGGCAAACATATTTGCCGATTGTCAAACATCTTGAATCCGGATGAGACGCCGAGTTACTGCGTCTCATCCAAATTTAAGCTGTTTGCATATGCTACTATGGTTCGGATAAACAGTGAAGGGGTTAAACGCTTAATAAAGCTTGTATATGTCTGATTTGGATCAAAATATGTCAAAAGTTCACGTTAGAATCATTTGAATAACATAATTATATTTATTTTTCTAAAAACATATCACCGACGTTGTTAGAAAGATGTAATTGTCCTTTCCAATAGTGTACGACCAAAACATGTATATCACGTTTGTTTACAAACACAATTCTAACAAGCACAGTTGCCTGGATTTCCGTTAAGACATATGATGAATGAACGTTTTTACTTATTTAAGTGCTTTCTGGGTAATGTATCGGCGGTCGTGTAAACAAAATATAAAGTGTACTATTCGCATAACGGAGAAGTCACGAAATATAAATAAGTTGGTGAAGTGCAAACTTTGATAAAGGTTCATATAAATATACATATAAAAATCTACCCTATGTCATTATTAGAAATTAGCTCTGATTTAATTTCAATATAATTATTGCCTCACGATGGAGGGTAATTTTGTTTGGTTATATTTAGCTAAAGGTATAGAATTGTGTCAAGTACACAATGAACATTGATACTTCTACTTATCACAGTGTTCTCGATAAAGTTTATTTTTCAGACTAGATACAACCAAACCTGTGTGTGGTTTTTACGACACGTGGTCAGGTGACCCCTTTACTGCCGCAGCAATTATGCGCATGCGCAATTGTCCGACTGCTTCATTTTTAAACTTTACAGATTCACATATTTTTGGCAAAGAAATACTGAGTGTCAAGCAGCTTGGATATGTTTGAGACGCCGAGTTACTTGGCGTCTCATCCGGATCTAAGCTGTTCGCACATGACATTATAGTTAGGGTAGGCAGTGAAGGTATAATGCAAAACAAAAATATGCTGAACACTCTCAAAATAGCTTTCTGTATTACTTAAGTTTGGATTAAATGACCACCTTTCATTAATAGTCACTTTGATATTTCATTTGATGGCCTCTAAAGACGGGATTTTACTCATTTTATTTAGTACAAGCATCCTTTGAAGTTTAAGCGGTAATACAAGGGGACAAACAAGTAACTTAAGGTCATTTTCTCATCTGCAATTCTTTTAAATCAACCCGTCTGTCTTACTGCACGAAATTTGTATCTAGTTCCTTGAAACACATGTAATTCTGTTCCCAGTTAATAATTCCTATGTATTATTTATGTTATAATATTTCCCTTTCACGTCTACATTGATACGATGTAAACACAAACCAAGTTCGATAAGACAGTTGTTACGCAGAGTGTGCCCATCCAATATGTGCATTGGAAATTGCATTGTTGACAGTGTCTGCTTAAAAAATGAAACATTAGAAAGGGGCAAATATTCAACCCTTCACTGTCGGAAGCAATGCTGCGCATGTGTAATATCTTGTCTGTTTCATTTTCAAACTTCACAGATTATCTTATTATAATGTTTGGCAAACATATTGGCCGAGTGTGAAATAGCTTGATTCCGGATTAGACGCTGATCTAATCGGCGTCTCATCCGCATCGACTATATGTTTGCATATGACACTATGGTTCGGGGTAAGCAGTGAAGAGGTTAATACTTCTTAAAAGCGTGTAATCCCTTGATCCCTGTTTGATGTGGGATATATGCTAGCTTTAAATACACACATATATGTTTTGAACACAGATCAGGCTAAAGTTGATAGGGACCGACCTGGAGACGGAGTTGTAGCCAAAATAATGATTCAGTGATGAAATCGTAAACTGATTAAAGTAAACAGTAATGTTATCTTACAAAAAATCATGTGCCAATTTGAGATAACTATGACAAACGAAATACCTCAAAATCATATCTTTGACGCCAAAGAGCTCGGCTTCTAGAAGCAGGACAGATTTCAGGCAAATCTAATACATGAACTTGTTAAAAGTTCTTACACAGTGCGACATAAATTTTATTCAACAACATACAGAAAAACAAATCGACATTAACTGGAACGTGCTATTGTCTGGAACAGAAAATGTTTCCCAAAGGCGGAAGAAATATCGAAGGAATATTTTCCCGCAAAAACAGGCAAGTCGGCATTGATTAAAAGCAAGAAATTCACAAAATACAAATTATGTTAATTACAACTGTGCACTGATATTTTGCAGAAAAGAGAGAGAATATTGGTTGATTTATGGTGGCGAAGAAGCAGTTCAGTTAAGGATGAAATTGCTCTCTTGATTATAAGTGCTTCAGGCCGCTCTAATCAATAATAATCTATAACAAAATAATAGCCGTTAATATCACGGCCTGTTGAAGACAATCCTTTTCAGAAAATAAGCAAGCAAATTCTTGACACTGCGAACAGAACAGAAATATTCATTAAGCAAAATGTGTGTAACTTAACCCCTTCACTGCCTGAGGCAATTCTGTGCATGCGCAATATTTCGTCTGCCTCATTTTCAAATTTCACAGATTAACTCAATCTTCGGCAAAACTATGGGTTGAGTGTCAAACAGCTTGGATCCGTTAGAGACGCCGATTTACCCGGTAAGGGTCTTCAGCCTGAAATATAACATTTTATTTCCTCTAGATTCCGAGTTACCGGAGTTTGTAAATGATGCACCAAAAGTGGTTATTTAACACGGCGGTACATTTACCCTTTCACCACCATGAGCGACTCAAATCGACATTACAAAAATGTAAAATCCCAGATCAGACACCGCTGTAGAGGGTGGCGTCTTTTCAGGGACATCTTTGTTTTGCAACAAAATTTATTTCAAATATAAGGTATCGGAAAAAACCCAATGATTATTTAAATATTTTTGTTGTTTATTTCTTTAAAATGTTTGATCCAAAATCAGTTAGAGTCGGCAAATCTAACTTTGAAGGCAAACTGATTAAACTCGTCTTACGTTGAAGAGTGCTTTCTTATTAATTATTTTCGAGGGTTAACACAAGAACAGTCGCATTTTTCGTAATATACCATCTTACATTTTTATTAACAATTTGCCAGTTCGATCTTTCACTTCAGACGCTATATATGAACTTATATTAAGCATGCTATTCACGACTATGGTTATTTTTAAAACAAATTATATGCAGATCAGACGCCGAGTTACTCTTTGTTTGGCCTAGATCCAAGCTGTGTGACACTCAGGTAACAGGTTCACCTACATTTAAGAAACTCAGGCGGTATTTAAAAAGTGCGCGCACGATCATTTAGGCTTATGATTAATAGATAAACCATCGACAATGTATTGGCATTGTCCATATTGATAGGAACTTATAAAGTGAATTCCCTTAGCTGCGTTTTTGTCATTTGTTTCAAATGGATTCACTCACTCATGTTCAAAATATAAAAATGGGTATTTGCATTGATTATCAAAATCCAGCTACGATACACATTAGCAAAAGTAGAAATCATGCGGCATATATTTCTGTTGATCTTGTACGACTAGAAGCTTTACCTTTTAGCTACAGACACGTGGTTTTAGAAGAAAATAAAATTTCACAGATGAACTTTATTTTTGGCAAAAATATTGTCCGAGTGTCAAACAGTTTGGATCCAGATGAGACGCCGAGTAACTCGGCGTCTCATTCGGATTTAAGTTATTTGCATAAAACAGTGTGATTCGGGGTAATCAGTTAAGGGGTTATCAGTTGGCGATAAATGACTTCGGATATCTTTTAATCATAAGATTATACATGTATGTGTCCCTGAAGTTTGTATGCATTTATCTTTTATACATTCAATAAAACGAAGAAAATAGTTTTGAGAAAGAGAAATTCTAATGCAACTTTTTTGTAACAAGCGGTTTGATTGGATAATCGGTCTAGTTTTGCGGCATATAAATCTGCGATATATTGTCGCTGTTTAAAATAACGTCAAATGACGTCATAACTTGACGTTACGGTGCTTTGTATTGAACGTTTAATCATCACTTTTGTCAGTAATAAATGTGTTGACATTAGAATAGGGATAACCGCGCCGTATTTGAAGATTTGCGGGTGTATATCTGTGGTTTATAAGTCGTAAATACTCGTTTACATGCTACGCTAACGCGTCGCATGTAGACTAGATTTGCAACATATAAACCACCGATATACGTTCGCAAATCTTCAAGTACGGCACGGTTTTCCCCTAAATATGACAATTTTTTACTATTGCAAACAAACATTAATGACAAATTAATCCTGGTAAACCATTAGGTCCAACATCAACTATACTAGAAGGAATGATGTAATTATTTTGAGGCACGTGAACGTAGCGCCGTGACGGCTTATATGCATAAGAGGTAGCTAGTATTAAATAGTATCACGCAATGAGATTGATCACAGGGCCTACACTTCTCATATCACCTTATTCCAGGCATTTGGCTTCTATAGCTTATATAATTTTCTCAGTTTGTTCAGTCTAAGTTTTTAACCATCGACCTCCACAAAACAACAACATGAGGGCAGTATACGTCTAAAGCTGTATTGATGCAAGTTACAGACTCCTGAGACACGAAACGATAAATTTAAAATACAGAAATAAAATTGCTTCTCAATCTCACTGTTTGGCATGAGAGTTATCGGAGCACAATGCCATCTAAGGCTATTAATTCGTATATAAATGTATCACCACATATGCACTTGACGTCTTATGTAAATGAATGTCTGAGTCGTTCCATTTAAGTATAGTCAAAGAGAATGTGTATAAGGTCTTCGAAATATGGGTTTCCACACAATGAACAAGTTGTAATGTCAATAAGCGACCAATGACATATTAGACAAGTAGGCACTTTCCTTAAACACATGGCTGAAGAGTAGAATGCAATACTTTAAAAAATATATAACCGTCATCGGTAGATAACCTGTCTGTCCAAACTCTTGATTCTTCCAAAGCAACTGAATTGTTAACAATTTTTTCCAGACGTGTTTGGTGATGCAATTGTTTGGTAGCGTCAATATTTTAAACAAAGCACTGAGATTTTATGTCTTTTGCCTAGATTTTCTTACTTTCATCAGAATTATTCCCTTGTGGATTAGAAAATAAAAAATAGCCTGTGGGGGGTAACGACTTAATATAAATTTTGTTTATTAAACTGGTACCTTGTGGCTGTCATAGTGGGTTAGGGCCATGCAGAGAAGTGGTTCTTGGACAGACGCTGCTTCAGAATAGCGTTGGCTGGTTGCACTGCACATTCCTACACTCATAGATAAGCACCAATCTAAGATATACATAATGTGTGCCAATCATGCACGCGATCTTTAATCTAGCACGCATATCCTTTCTGATTTATATAGATTGTTCTTACCAGTTTGACTGATAGTTTCGTGCCTTGTGTAGTCCTGCCGTCGAAATGACGTCGGTTTAATTTCTCACCTGCTTCGTATTAAAAACCCACCAAGTTTGTTCATCTATTGCCCATTTCAAAACGTTTGGATCATATCAGCCTATGTCTGATCATGAACAACAGCTGTCATGAGTCCACTTTAAAAACTATGTTTTCACAAGCATACAAAGTTTCATTGAAATATGATTGAAAATAAATTGGAAATCTGCATTTGAATTTTTCCATTAAGTTTAAGATATTACTAAGACGCTTTGTGAATATGGCTTCTGGTTAATAACATTTTATTTCCTCTACATCCTGCATTACTAGAGTGTTGTATATGAAGTGGTTATTCAACCCTTTCACCGCCACGGGCGTCTCAAATCAACATCGCAAACACTTGACATCCTAGATCAGACGCAGCTTTAGAAGGCGGCATTTTCAGAGACATCACTTATTTTGCAACAAAATGTATTCCGAATATAAGGGTTTCGGAAAAGCCAAAGATTATTCAATTTATATTTGTTGCTTATATTTAGAAAATATTTGATCCAAAATCAGTTTCAGATAACAACTGTAAATTTAGCGGCGATAGGATTAACATTCCTTGCACTGAAATATGTTTTCTTATGAATTAATTTCGATGGTTAACCCAAAATCAACCACATTTGTCTCGTAATATACCATCTTTTGGACAAATAGTTTTTCTTAACAATGTGTCATTTCGATCTTTTACTTCAGACGCTGTATATGGATTTTAAGCCTGATATTCACGACTATGGTAAATATTAAAACAGATGTTATGCAGATCAGACGTCGAGTTACTCTTTGTGTGATCTGGATCCAAGCCGTTTGACACCCAGGCAACCGGTTCACCAAATTGGAAGAACCTCTAAAATTAGATAAAGCATCGACAAGGTATTGGCATTGTCCATATTCATATGAACTTATTGAGTAAGTGAGTGCGTTTTTTTGTGAAAATATTCAAATGGAGTCACACGCTCATGTTAAAATCTAAAAAAGGTTATTTCATTGATTTTAAAAATCAGCTACGATACACATGGAGTTAGCAGATGTTGGAACCATGCGGTTTAAAAATCATCCATATTACCGATCATCATTTTACTCTAGATCATCACCGATTTATTAAAATATCACGTGAGTGTCATTTGCCAAAATGTAAGATACGTGTTTGTGACGAACATCGACGTTTTTAGAAGAACACCGACGATAACCTGTATATCGTCAGTAACAGGATTTGAAGGTTGGTGATAAATGACTTTTACAAACAATTTCAAACGTCTAGTATTAGCCTTTGTTTTGATCATAATACTGTCTGTGTCCACAATGTGTGTTTGCATCTACTCATATCTTTTTAGCTGTTATACAATCAATATTGCGCACATATAAGTATTAATAAAGAGAACATATGATAAAGACCAACATCAACAACTTGTCGCCCTAGAGTCTACAATGAAACTAACTCATAAGCGTAAGCAAAGTCTTATGATTTGAACTCACAACCTTTGTAGACTCTATTCAGAAACTCAGTTTAGACAATGCCGCTGGTCTGGGTGTGTACTATTCTCGTAGCGCTGCTTACATATTTTATTCGTGAATGAACATACAGTAATTTCGTTCTATCGTTTTGCATTATTTCCGAATATTTCTGACAAATGTTTAAACAAGTACTTTCCCGGAATATTATTTATGTTCAGATATTCCTATGCAAATCTAATCAACATTGTCAGAACAGATGTTCCTTGCATTTAATGTTTTATACATAACACAATAGAGAAACATATTCGTGATTTTCCGTATATTAAGGATCCCTAAATTATTTCCATCATCTGGCAAACAGCGACGAAATGAGTGGGAATGTTGACAGAGTACGATTCGATAAAAACACCCGAAAATGCACCACAGCCCAGCTCCGTCCGTATTTATCACCCCGCATGTGGAATATTTGTCTCAAAGCTAGGCTCGCCAATTAATTATGAAACAGACACCCCTAAAGATAATGAAACACAGCATGAAGCAATTTACATGATCGATTACGTTCGTTTATTCAAATTGCAAAGTATCACGTATTATTTCAATTTTGATGTTACACATGGTTTATATATTGAACAATACTCTTTAGACTCTAACAGCCTTTTACATTCAAATCGTAATATTTTCCACGAATTAACAATAAACGATAGAGTGTCGCATTTCAAATTTCAATGTTAGATTTATTAAAC
Source organism: Macoma nasuta (assembly GCA_032359355.1). Classification (NCBI taxonomy): domain Eukaryota; kingdom Metazoa; phylum Mollusca; class Bivalvia; order Cardiida; family Tellinidae; genus Macoma; species Macoma nasuta. Next base: position 1,307 of record JAULCE010291180.1, on the reverse strand, counting down.
TGTTTAATTTAAGAAATAACAAATATTTTACCGTTGTTGATCGTCTGATAAATCATTGTTCGGAGTTCGATGCGTAGTAATTAAATCACGTGGACTTTAGCCTTAGTGATTTAAATACACGCATCTGAACGACAACATGTTAAAAGCAGAGGTTTTAGAGTGAATTTTCTGTGTCGTAGTTAATGTTAACGTTATTAGGTCAATATGACGTCGTCTACGTGAAAATGTGACGTCATTTGTCAATTCCGTTGTTGATTGGTCAATCAACAACGCTATTTTTTTTCTTTGTTTACAGCTACAAAGTCGCGTGTCATGTTAGAATGCTACGTCAATGGCAGTTTGGCTGCTGGTAAAATGGAATTTCGATTGGCAGCCACTAGTTTGGTGAACTGACGATACTTAAATTTTATTTTATTTGAGCCTATTACGCAAAACCTTAACCCTTCCACATAAGCGCATTTCAGTACTTCGGTAACTGATGACTTTTGAAAATATTTAAGAAATGGAGCATTTGCCCCTAACGAACAAATGCTTCATTTCCTACAATGATTTTAATACGATTAAAAAATGAATTTGTCTTTTGCCTAGATTTTCATATTTTCACCAGATTCTTTCCTTGTGGCTTAGTTCAAAACTAGCTTGTTGAGTATAGGTTTTCTTTGAATCTTGTTTTTGTGAAACCGGCCCCTGGTGGCTCTCATAGTGGTTTAACGCCATACAGAGGAGAAGTTCTTGGCTAGACACTGCTTCAGAATAGCGCTGGCTGATTGCACTGCACATTCCTAAACTTATAGGTAATCACCACGCGGTTATTTACATAAGTGCTTGTTTCAAACGTTAAAATAATTATACTGAAAGAAAAAAGTTGAGCAAGTAAAATGAATATGTATTCCCATAGAGAAGGTTCAACGCTTTGTATCGGTCGAAGCCTTAACGTGATTTAGTCTAAAGTTATAAGTTATACAGCTGTTTACAATAGCTAAATGTATCGATTGGAAAATAAAAGTATCTCTTTCGAGTATGTCACAATTCTGATACAAAGTTTGTTCTTATTTTAAGTCAAAGAGAGGTAATATCCAGATTCGGAATCTCCGATCTGAGAGTATCTTTTGTAGATTTTTACTTATTGTAAAATATGCTAGTAAGAAATACTAGCATACATGCAATCAACAACAACTAGAACTATCACTAAAGGTGATTAATACCCCCACACCGCCTCCTTGTCACAAGGCAATATGCCATTCTATACATTTTGTTTATTTCCAAGGGCAGATAACTTCACAGCACCTGGACCGACGAAGATAAAA
>JAULCE010291069.1:0-10714 GCA_032359355.1 Macoma nasuta | reverse complement strand
GTTCTTGCATGATCAGATGAGGTATCAATATGGGGTCTGAGGACATGCTAAGTATAACTTTGACCTAAAGAAGCAGTGCTATTGAGAGGATCGTTGCCAACGAATATTTTATCAGCCTGCTCGTCAATCTCCCTTAACGCTGATATAGATAAAGAAGACAGCCGTGAAAGCATGATATGTTTGCCAGATGCTAAGCGTAAGTTATGTAAATCCAAAATAGACATCTTAAAAGTGCGATTTTCGTTCAACATTTCCATTTTTACGAATGCCATGTGACCTAGATTTACGTTTTCTAAGAAAAAAGAAAGAAAATATGTTAATATAAGGATCTTAAGAAATGTTACCCGTCTGATAAATATCGTCATTTAAACCTAAAGGAAACGGGGTTTGTAATTTGTTAATCCAATCGAGTTCAGCCATAAACCTAGATTTCGATTTAAAACTATTAGTGGCAGTACTGTCGTAGGACAGGTGTTCCACAGGCTGAACTAAAACATCTTTAAAAGAGTGTCGAGATTGTCGAAAATGTTGATATAAAAAGTTCCTGAGTTTTTTAATGCGGCACTGGTATGTGTGTTCGCAGTAAGTCTACTGACATGTACTAATTAAATCCATAAAATTAAGCAACTTTACTTATTGTTTGCACAAATTTAAGCGATACTGTGTTACAGGGCTGTTGAGGGAACGACTTTTCTGGTTAAACGAATAAGTTGTATCAAATGGAATTCAACTTTTATTCGACTAGTTCTGTAAAAAGTTATTAATACCGTCAATCTATATATTCACTCTAGATCTATAAAATTCATATAAGAACTTAGAAACAAATGGTGTTGCAATTGTTTGGTAACACGTACATTTTACAACATGGTACACATACATTTCTAGAGCGTCTACGACAATTTATTACAGTTTAACGTTAGCCAGTTCTCAAAATTATTTTGTTTGTGATTATACAAAGGATGAGTGTATTTTTTTTATTGAATTTATGGAACAATTTGAGTTAAACGATATGTTGCAAGTATTGTCTCGTTTTTTCGAATTAGTAGACACATTTACTGAAATAACAAACCACGAAGGTTAGAAACATTTACCACATACAACTTTACATATTATTTTATTCAAGACGACATAATTATTCAACTCAATTAGCCGGGATGGTCATTATAGTTTGACATCATTTCTCCCCTCTACTGTTGATCCGTTGCCATTGATAAGATAGAGATAAATTGGACGATATAAATTTTACTGGAGACTTTTTTCGTCGGCGATTGTCAAATTATCGATTATCGCCGATCTTCGGCCCATCACTACAATATGCCAATGGGGCAGATACGTGGTTTTAGGAGTAAACCAACGATTTAATCACTTCATTGTTCGGGACCGGATGGCATCATCGTTCATTCACTAGGTTTTTTTATGGTTAAGTTATGGGTTTTAATAACTGCCGGGCGGGTTATATTAATCACAAGGATATATGTTCTGTGGATTAGATAGGTATGTCGTTATACCCTACAAACAAAATTTAGGGGTAAATAGGAGTCACTGTGTCTCTCGGTCGCTCTGTTTATTTCTTGTCCGGGTCATTTCTAAACAACGCTTGTTGGTATTTAATGAAATTTCACTGGAAGCTTTATCATCAAAAAGAGATGCGCTTATTATTATGGTGACCCGGTCGTATGATTTTTCACAGAATTACGACATTCTGTCTCTAATTCTTGTCCGCGGTATTTCTCTACAACTGCTGGTTTGAATTCAACGAACCTTTATTCGGGGGGCATCCATGATCGAGTGGTTAAAGTCTCCAGCTTGCAATCACATGACCCCTCACCGCTGTTGCTTCAAGCCTCGCCAGGGGTGAACATCTTTTATGTGAAAAAGCTTTCTGGCTGGCGTGCGGTAGGTCAGTGGTTCCACCCAGTTGTCCGTCTGTGCAGCTCATGCGGGTTTCTGAGGTCCTCCTCCACTAGTAATTAGCAGGGCGTCGCAAAGTAACTGAAATACTTTTAAGCGACACAAAACCAAACCAAACCAAACCAAACAAACGAACATTAACAGACAGTTTATCACCAATAGGACATGCGCATATCGTTATGATGTACCGGTCGGATGATTTTTTACAGAGTTATGGACCATTGATCATAATTATTTTTGAAACTTGCCAATTTTGATCAAATATGTGTAGGGTGTTAAGTTTTGTACCTAAAAGTAACACTTTTGTCTGTAAAATGTTGGAATGTTTGTACTGATGTCATACTGAGTACTAAGAATGCATTTCGGTGATACTGCCAACTGGATAAGTCACAATTTTGGAGAGTATGTGAAAATGAAAGTATGAGGGGTGCCAATTGGAATCCGACATATTTGAAAATAAGATAAAACAGGGGTATGTGTAAACCAGACACTGACTTTTTCTTAGAATACACATGATCCCGTATATTTTCACGGTTTTTCCAAAGAATATGAATAGATCTTTAGATAAAAGCAGGTCTGCTATGTGGGAAAGGAATAAATTTGTCAAAAAAAGTTGGTGAAATTTTGGAATTTTATATGACTTATACAGGGGTCAATAATTGGTCGATCAATACCTAATATATAGTTGTGCCTTTGTCTGTGATCAAATGTTCTAAGTTTTCATGAATATGCATGTATCGCATAAAATAGAATCTTGGAATGAAACTTCAAAAAGGTTTCATATCAATATCGCTGGCGCTATACTATTTCCAACACAAACCATTGTAAACAGTTACAGACTAGCCTCTACGTTTCGAGGTGTCAGATCAAAGCGTCTGCACTGTAAATTGTTCTTTGTCGGAGAAAAATCATGCTCAAACGCTATATCAATAAGTCGGAAAATATTATAGACCCGATGATTATAGTCGAAACTTGTTGTGACAAAGTTGGCGACACTTCTTTTTCAATTTGAATTACCCGAAGTTCGAATTAAATTTGAACTTTTGGTAAAATCTAACTAATACAAATAGTACCCGTAACCACAAAACAAACATCTATTTCTTTTATTCAGAATTTAGTTCCGATTAAAGCATGAATTCGATTAAACAGAGTTCGGGATACCGAAGTTCGACTGTATTTGGAATATGGATCTTAATGACTATGCGAATTTGAAAACAGAGTAAAACCAGGTATATTAATCGTTGTTACTATGCGGGATTTGATATGACTGTACACCTTTTAACAGTAGGACACATGTTATTGCTGGTTAGTTTCAAACAGTGAATATCTTGATCACAGGCGCACAGGCTAGTCTGGGGCTAGACTGTTTTCAAAGGCAAAGACCATAAATGATATAAATATAGAGGGTTATGTATTTTGTTATACTAAACAAACCTGTTATTTGGACTCGGGATTGCTCAATATCATTCGTTGTTTCTTGTTTCAGAATGAGAACTCCGAGTTTTGACAATGAAAACAATAACTGATGAACGCAGTCAGTGGACATTGACAGTGATAAGACACGAACATATAAATTGTACAGTATAATTGACCATCTACAGTAGTTCGTTGAATATTACAGTGGAACACTTACCTATTAGCTGAGATCACAATACGGCAGTGCTGATTTGCAAATTACTATAAACAAACATGTGTTAATTAATCAAAAATGGTTCAACGTGATAAAGTGTGTAACTCTTATGAATAGAGTTCTTTAAATTATATGATCAAATAATCAAAATGGAAAAAGACATCCTGAAGAAGTTAGATGGAGTCCCGTCCTGCTTTCATACTTTTTATTTTGTTCAAACCATTGCAAAGGAAAAGAAAGAGAAAATATTGGGCAGAGTTATAAGTGAGATAAACACTGATGGATATGTAAGTGCATTGGAAGGTTCTAGAGCTTTGAATTTTATATCATATATGAGCTTTTCCGTTGGGAAGTTTGAAGACGCTGTTAGGTACAATAATATGGCACTTAAAAATAGTGAAACGAATATAAACGCTCTTGTTTGTAAGGCAAGGTATCATTTGCATAAATCAGAATTCGCTGACAGTCTTAAGCAGGTCGACCTACTTGATGAGCTAAAGAACGATCATGTACAAATGATCTATGCCAAAGCTGATCAGGCGTATGCGTGTTCTCGATTAGGAATGATTATGTACAAAAAAGCAGAGAAGTTGTTCGAGGAAGCACTAACAGAAAGTGCAGACATACAAGCATGTGTACCACAATATGAAATTTGTTTGATGAAATTTGGACTAGCCCTTACTATCAGCCGTCAGCAGAATATTTCAAATGCACACACGGAAACCATTGATAACTTTGGCGAAGAAGCTCAAGGACGTAATCGGCTGCTTGAACTATTCATGGACATAATCAAAATGCAAAGTGAAAACATTAAAAAACATAAAGCTAGAGTATATATACAAATCGGGGAGACTGTTGATTTGCTAGCTACGAAATCTCAAACACAGGTAATTCCCAAACATATTTTAGCCTATTTTCCAGGGAAAGATATACCATCTAAGGTTAGAGGTTGCTATGAAAAGGGCTTTAGTCTTCAGAACGATGACGTATTTGTGATTGAAAGGTTTGCGAAGTATTGTAGAGTGAAAGGGCGAGTAGGACAGTCTGTAGAGCTCTGTAAACGTGCGCTAAGCATAAGAGAAACATCCACAGGTCATCATTACTTGGCTTTGGCTCTGAAAACGGAGCTACATTTTGCCATTAATGAACAAAACAATTGCAAACGGACACAACAAAAATACCACAAACCTAGCTATGTTCCAGATCTACATATGAAGAAGAAGAATTTTCCGACAAATCAAGATCAACACGTAACCAAAATAATACATTACTCTGATATATCTAGCATGGAACCACAAGAAAACTCCAAATTAAGTTATAGTGCTGGAGACCATGCTGTTGAGCAGACATTTTCCGCTACTAACGAGGGAAAGGCTACGTGCAGGGAGAGAAGGAGTGTTAAAAAGAATATAAATGATGTTCTACAATCACATATTGATTATGTGACAGAATATTTTCAAAAATCAAATTTGGTGTCGAGTGAACTGTGTTCGTTTGACCACGCGATAAGTCCGAAAACTGATGATTTCTCTGGATGTAGAAATTCGTACCGGGAAGATGGATATCAGTATATACCGGTGGAAGCAACACGTGTAAGCAGAAAACAACATAGAAAGAGAGATAAACGCAATGCAACCAGAGCTGAACATTTTTATGATACGCAGGAAATGGGAAATAAGTCATTTTCTTCCAACAACAGAAAACAAGGTTACAGAACGAAAAATGCAACCAGAGCTGAACATTTTTATGATAGGCAGGACATGGGAAATAAGTCATATTCTTTAAATGACAGAGAACAAGGTTACACAACAAACAAATGGTGGAATAATTCAAATGAGGAAACCCGTAATTGTACAAGAAATACAGAAGGACAGCAACAAGCGGAATTAAGTACTCAGTCGTGTGTGATTTCGAAAACTTTGCCTCGACATGAAGAACAGCCATTATATGCATTATCTCAGTTGATTACAAGTCCAAAAAAATTGTTTCCTTTACCAAGAGACCAAATATGCGATATTATATTTCATTTAGATCGAGCAATGGACCTCGCTGAAAACACGGCAGCCATGTATGAAAAGGCTCTTGTTCTACGGGCCGCAGGTTTGCACAAAGAAGCTTTGCGCATTTTCAAATCAATGTTTCGGAACAAAAGTTGTTCGGTGATACAATCGGCCAATGCCTATGAGCAAAGTGCTCTTTGCTTGCAAGATCAGATTGAAAGTGATATTAAGACAGACTGTTCTGAAGTTGAGAAGATGATGATTGACCTAAAAGAATATCTATTGAAATCTATTGAGATCACATGGTATCTCATTGCAAAGCAGCCAACACTAAAGAGTCATTGTATTTCGTTTTCAACACTAAATTGTTTGTTGGAAGAACACCAAAAAAGCAATATAAAAGAATTTGAAATACTTCACCGAAGGTTTAGAGATAACAAATGGGCAACTGGATGGTTTAAAAACATTCTTAAAATGGAAACAGATGATAGTAACAAGGCTCAAGTCCATATGGATATAGTGCGGGATTGTCTGAAAGCCAAGAAGTATGCTGAAGCCATTTTACATCTAGACATGGTTCAGTGCTTGAGAGATTGTGAACACATCATCGATGAACATCTTTACTTTGAAGCTCATATTGAGGGAGGTCTCAAATCATTTATGAAAGGTGAAGAAGACATTGCAGGCCTGCGATTAAAAAATGCATTAGACTACAAACGGTGTGATGAAAACCAAGAACAAATGCAAAACCAGGTTGGACGTCAAGAACAAGATAGATTAGTTCAGCAAGAATGGTTTGATGTGTTCATACTTTCTGATCCAACGACGGAGACGACACGTCAGAACATTTGTTGTCTCCTCCGCCAATTAGGACTAAAGGCAACTTTGAACGATGACTGTGCTGCACCCGAGTTACCGTCCATATATGACTTGACAAAAGATATTGAAAGAAGTACACACGGTATCGTTATCCTTGGAAATGACATGGATAACATAAGACACATGCAAATGTTCACAGACATTGCGAAAAAAGTACAGGAAAACCACAAATATGGCAACATTGTAGTAGTGATGGACAATGAAAATGTGCAGGTTGATCTCATGTTGACTGGGTTTACATCCATAATCTACGAGAAGGGATTAACGGGCTCAATTACAGAGGATCACAAGCATTGGCTTAAAAAGCTTTTGTGGATTCTTGCATCCGGCAACAAAATGTTGGAATGACATTACGATACATCAGAACAAGAAGTTTACCATATGTTAAGCCTCATCATAGGAATACCGGTGTGGCAATTACTGGTATAATGCTTAACACCCTATCTTGTAATTATTGCAGCAGCAAATGTTCATACGGGCTTCTTGTAAGGAGTTGTCTCTGATCTAAACTGTTTTTATCAATATTTGCATACCTAGGTTTGAAGACTTATTCAGCTTGTGAACTCGTGTCATCTCAGATGATTGACATTAAGGTCTCAAGAAATAAATTGAATAGTAAAACACACATGATCATTAACTGAATGCTGATCATTTCACAAGTAGTCGATCTATACATTTTCTCTGTCGTACTTTATATTACGCTCATATGAACAAGCCCGGCCTAGTGATTAACAACTTAATCACAGTTAGATAGGCCCTTATTTAACTGTAGTGAATTTGTTAATCATTGTCAATAGTTTGACTATCATCGGCAAGTGATCACTATAACTCATCGATAACAAATGCGTTTGTTTTCTTGGGGGTCTTAATTATTTAACACAACTAGCCCTCTCATAATAAACTTTTGACCTAGAAGTCTGAGATCGTGCCATATCATATGAGACAAACAGGTGCTTGAGAATGATCTCAGATTCATGGTCGAACGGCTTATCAGTTGTTCCTTTATGCACTAATGTAATATTCTCTATTTATATTGAAAAGTTTCATCTGTGGAAACTTACTTCTACTGAGAAAACCGATACTGGAATATCTGGTTGCATAAATGGATCATTATCCTTCAATGATCTATTGCAGGGACGTTATATTTTCAAGTTGCAAATTCACATGTAGAATACTAGGTAAAGTCACGTCATTTAATTGTTAATTACTTTGCACAACTTTCGCAAGTATTTGATGGGTTTCACCCCCTCCCATATTCAGTTATATAATGTAATTTCTAGTATGACAGGTCAATATAAATTGACACAGTGGAGTCATAATTTCTTGGAAAAATAAACCACTGATTTGTTAAGTGTGCAAATTTACTGGAAAGCATTGTTCCTAAATATGGTCCCCTACGGTGGTGCCGATCTCAAGTTGTCGGTGAATCATGTGACCGCCTTCGCGACTTGATCGCGGAATACCACGATTATGGAAATAGGGTAATCGGCACCTCAATTTGTCCCTGCATGGTTAGGTTAGTTAGGAGTATCATGTCTAGACTTAATGTAAAAACATGTTTTTTAATATTATTTTCATTTATAATTTATATTATGTTGTCATATTTTGTTTTCTTTGTGTAGCTTTAATGTAAAGAATTATATTGTTTTTGAAAATATAATATTTTGCATGTATAGATTTGTATGCAGGTTCTGATGTACGATGAACCCAAACATGGCTGTTACCGTATGATAGGTGAAGGAACACAACCAAACTGAAGACATCAAAATCAATTATTTAGTTTAGGTATTTATTTCAAAGAAACGCATTTGGACGCTTGGGTAGCAGATAACATTTGACATTTGATAACATTGTGGGAAATGGAGCATTTGGTCATACTGAACAAATATGTCAGTTTCCATAATGTTTTAAAAATCATTCAAACTTTGCATTTCCTCTCTCTTAGTTGTCCTTTTCATCAGATGTTTTCATTATTGATGAGTCTAAAAAGCATATGATGTAATGGTTTAAAACAGCTAAGGTCTTCTACAATCAAGTTCATTGTATATTAGCTAATCTTCTCAACTAGGAAATAAAATTCAAATATCAAACAGTTCAGGTCATGATCATGTCCAACATTTTGCGGGGCCTGATCGTGATCCAAATTGTTTGCCAATGTCTGATATTTTTAAAGCATCTGGTAATATGTACATATTAAACTATGCAACAAATTTGTCTTCAGACCTTGTGTAGGTAGTGTATATATACCGCGGGAAAGACCACGATAAATCTGCTCACCACTTGCGATAGCATTTCGTTCATATGTCCTGCCAGTATAAATTCGGAATATGTATTGTATATACTACCAGTTGATCTATATCATTTATGTATAGAACTACCAGATAACGCTTAGGAAATGTATCTTTTTTGTTATATTTACTGTAAATGGGTGCAGGGGTCGAACTATCAAGGAATGCGCTGTAATGTCTTTAAACTCTATTCCTTGGTGATTCTCTATATAAATAGAAAAACAAAACAACTACAAGTATACTGTTCAATACATGATCAAAAATATTAACTATGTAGAGCAACGAGGACTTCATTGTCTACAAAGTAAGCAAAGAGTACAGACCCTGATCAGAGAATATCGCCCGTGTCCTCTGACCTGGGTATGCACCGTTGAATTTTCTTGTATGCACTTAGCATACACTTTTAAACTAATTAAAATAATACAACAATCTAAGAGGTGAAACTAAACTAAGCATATCGTGAAAATAAATAATTTCATTTATTTACATGCAATACAAGCAGGTATGTGAAAACAATCAGAAACAACCAGAAGTTTTCACTCTGAATCAACAAGTAAATGTTCTAAATACTTTTATTTATAATGAATATCCTTAACAAAAGAATAATTTAGATAACAAGTTTGCTAATTAACCTACATTTATTTTATATTTTGTAAATAAACTTCCTAATAAAAGTGATTCAATTCTTACCGAATTTAATTTTTCTGGCTGGCTGCATCCATTTAAGCATTTACAAAAACAACGACTAATTCAACGGAAAACGAAGTGACGTCATGCGACGCAACGTAACATCGCGCCATTATAGGCTGAACGATGCTACGTCAAGACGGACTGGCAAACCGTGTATGTCTACAATAACAGACTTATCTGTTCTTACATTTACCTTTTTAGAGTTACTTGGACGGATGCATGGTTTTATTTACCTTGTTAAAGTTACTTGGATGGATGCATGGTTTTATTAACCTTGTTAAAGATGCTTGGATGGAATACATGGATTGTGGTGGAAAAAAGAATTTATAAACAATATCAGAGCATCTCGGTTTACTGAGAGGTCCTGGGTTCGAGCCCCAGTCAGGCTTACTTTTTGTATTATTTTGGATATTTGACAATGTGTCGAGAATAATATGAGTAATATGTTTTAGTTTCATTTAATGTAAAAAATGATCCGGATAATCTAGACCAACTCTCGAACTCGTAGTTTTCCGTGTCGGCCACCTTTGTTAACATGATTGTAAAAAAGTAGAACCGGTCGCCAAGATAAATTTTGTTATGAGGTTATGAAATAAAAATCTCGACCAATCACAGACAAGTAATAGTGATGAATACAAACAAAACTAAATTATTGACCTATATAATAGCTTTATTAAATATTGCATAGTGTATAAAAGAGTGTATGAGTTTGCGTAGGATTACCCTTGAATATATTGTTGCTTTGTGATACATGTTGATGCTGTTAATTTTGTTTGTCTGTCATATTTCTTACCTTGTTGTAAATGGACAAAGGAAATGTATGTATATTGCTGATATGCCAATAAAACTGAAATTGAAACTGTTATAACCGTGTCTTCTGACCAGGATAGTCTTAGTTTTCCTAAAGGAGAACGCAAGTGCGGTTGAGCCTTGTGAGCGGCATACCGTTATGCCACTGATACAATTCCACGCCATTCACCTTAAATAAGTGGTGACTGATCTGGATCCACATTTTTGGAAATATCAAAAGTTTGATGATCATATACAACGGGAAATATTTACATTCCCTGTGAAACGTTCCTTTATAGACCTATTGGAAATTGTGATGTTCATTTCTCAATGTCATTTTGAAACTGGTTTCGACCAGTTTGGGCCTACGCTCATACCTTATTTGCTCTTCCGAATTACGGACGCGAATGTCGTGTTAGTAAGATGCAATGGGAATTCTTAGAAGATAATCCAATAATTCGACTATTATTCTTTTAATGTAAGTAGAAATAGTATAAATGATAATATAAATATAAGAAATAAACGCC
>JAULCE010290957.1:0-10715 GCA_032359355.1 Macoma nasuta | reverse complement strand
CGGAAACCGTTTTTCAGCCAAAGGTCACACTGACCTTGACCTTTGACCGACTGACCTCAAAATCAATAGGGTTCATCGGGGCTAAATACTCCTTTCATCGATGGCATAATAAACACCTGTCGCCAAAAAACAGGATATTGTTTTCTTGGTATAGCCGCCTCTAGACACAGATGTTACTGACGTAACGTATTATTTTGTTCTATCCTTGCATTGTTTTGGTTCAACGATAATAACAGGAACAATACAAGGGGAAAACTACACCTGTCCATGGAATTGCAAAATCTAATACAATATATTGATTAATTGTTTCCAATGTAATTTGTGTTCGAGACTGCGTAATATTGGTCGCAATATTCAAATGTGACAATGTACTTGTGAAAGAACAGGTAGTATGCGAAGTCTATATTGTATAAGTTTGGTCAAAATAATTTACCATTTCCTCAACAACCTATATCAAGACTAATATACAAGGAAAAAGACTGATAAAAATGTAAAAACTAGGCAAAAGAAAAATGCAATTGCATTGAAATCATTCATTACAGAGGCGCTGAAAGATGCTTCTATTGAGGAAAGGTTTAAACTCGATTAGAAGAATGTGATTATAGCACTAACACTTCGGTGAAGAAAGAATAACTATTTTTATTTAAGTGAATTTTAATATGGTGTTCCAAACAAATTGGTTTTCTCTATGTTAGGACGAAATGTTGACTGTCTGAAGTTTTAAGTAAATATTTCACAATCTTGTTAACCCAAGAAGCACACCAGACATTTCTTGTCTTGGGGGATATTCTCTAAATTCTTAATTGTATTTTATTGCGTGTAGAAATAGATACCTCAGTTCCTTTGAAAAACAAAAATACACAAAATAACACCAACTTCAAAACGTTACCATGGTAACACCAGAATAGCACTTAAATGACAAGTATATAGTTCAACCAGCATTCCAGGGATCTAACAAGCTTTTGGCCGAACCAACAAAACTATATGCAAAAACGTTAATGATATATCATTATTTGTAACATTGTTATGTGGCGTAAAATAAACGACGTCATGAAAAAACGGGACACTAGGACATGTAAAAAAGATAGACCAGATCACCTTCTGAGCTAACAATGCAGCATCTTGTCAAAATATAATTGGTATTAGTTATATGATAAGGTATGACGTCCACCTACAATAATAATCAGCAAAGACCCTGACGGCAGGTCTGGATCTATACTTTTTGTAATGCCGGAGTGTCCCTTTTCCCATGACACCGGTCATATACATGTATACTACAGTCATACCTCGATAATTCGAAGTTGTTGGGACTACTTTTACAACCACAGGTCACCCGACGTGCGAATGAAAGTCGCAATCCGGGTGATTCGGATTGGTACAAATTGCCCCATCAACCATGCTTATAAAGTATATATCAGCTATTCGAGTAATCAGAGTTCCACTGATTCGACTTATCAGGAATTCGAGTAATCAAAGCTCGAATAAGCGAGGGTCGACTGTATTATATTTATTGTATTATATTCATGTTGTTTGTATGTCGATACAGTTTAATTAATTGAGTGTCAATTCGCTTTAAATGTAAGAAACTTAATCTAAATAATCTAAACAACTGTTTATAATGGATTTTTGTTTATGAATTTCATCACATAATGCGTAAACTATGAAATTGTCAGTTATTTATTTCAACTCCAATAAATCATATTCGGGTCATACAGTAAGTCTTACAACATTTTATATAATAAGTTGCCACATTGTTAACAATTGTCAAAACATTAACCCCTCTATCACCATAAGTGACTTACATCACCATTACAACAAATGCAGTCCTTGATCAGACGCCGTCTTAGAAGGCGTTGTCTGACCAGGGACTTTTTTTGCACCGAAGTTAAGTTCATATAGGAGACTGTCGAAAAAACGAAAGTTAACTCAATTATTACTGTGTTTGTTTTTGTTTAAATACTTGATCCGAACCCAGTTTCAACCGACAATGTCTTCGGCGACGAAACGGTAAAAGACAAAACCTTAGTTGAGAAATATGCTTACATCTACTCCTTAAACGTTTGATAACAATGTTTTTTATGTATATGAGAGCAAGAACTAGGATCAAAAGTGTCTGACTCTTATTCCGATATTCACGACTCTGGTGATAGTTGCAAACAGCTTTGATCCAGATCAGACGTCGAGATATTCGGCGGCTGATACATATTAAAGCTGCTTAACACTCGGCAAATTATTTCACAAAAACTCCTATGCAATCGGACGAAGTTTAGAATGAAAGTAGACGTAACATTTCATCGTGCGCATATTCGATGTACTCGAAGAACAAGACATACATAATCAACATATAGCTAGGAGTCAGACGACTGAGTTTGATCCGGATTCAAGATGGTTGCGACAAGTAAACATCGTCGTTATAGCGGGATAAAATTTAAGCTATATGTTAATGTATTAACTGATATCTAGCGTGTGTAGATATGTAAAACTCATTCCGATCATGGGCACTATTATGATGACGTAAATTATAGAAAATGTCATAACATGGTTGATTATATGAAAACACATGTCAAGTTATAAAACCTCTTTATTGCTTTGTACTCGCAGACTGTAATAAGAAGGGGTGTCAATCGCATACTCAGACAGATATATGTCCTGTCATGATGACAAGTTGCGAGGAAACGTCAGCAGTGTGTGTAGTATGATATTACGTTCTGACATATATGGAGTGAGAAAACGTTCTTCATTTATAAATAAGGCAATAGTACCCAATGGCACCAATGTCCATAAACACAAAATACAGATATCTAAGCAACATCGTAAGTCTACAACGAACCGTCATATCATACCCATTACCCAATAACCCATTTTCCCTACCCTTACCCCTACCCCCCCCCTCTAACAATACTCCTAATCCGACCCCTAACCATATCCATACCCATACCCAGACCCATACCAAACCATACCATACCATACCAAATACACATACAAACAGACATACAGACGCATAAAGATATAGTAGTCTGTTTAATTTGATCTATAAGCTTCATGACCATAATATGTAAATCAAATACTAGATCACGGTCATGGGGCACTTTCGGTACGAAATCTTACTTATCATACTGATGTGAGTCAAATGGTGGCTTACAAACATAGACAATGTCAACCACAATTTGCCTGAATGGTGTCCAATAATTCATACATCTTGGGATTTCGATGTGATATATTTTACACGTTGTGTGTAGCTTTACAAGTTGTCTTGAAATAATAACAGTTTTATATGTATATATCGATTATAAATTTTGTGTGAATCTCTGTCTAGAATCGCTGTAAGAATATCAATAGAACAGAGTGAGAAGAACAAATAAGAGCATTGTATATTCCAGAAATATGCCATTATTATCCTCCGGAATATGCTATATAGTGCTAAAAGCACTCAACGCACCTTTATTCTGGATTCTAATGAAAATTACGTGTGACCGAACACTGTCAATAATCTAGATGGTTGGTAAATATTCATTAACTTTTTTCAAACATTGACATATTCGTTTGAACCGATCTCAAATGCACCGCATGCCGAAATGTTACAAATTATATTGAACATGCACTACCACCGTATGACATTTCTTTAATGCGCTTTTGCAGGCGATATTGAATACTTTTATAAGTACTTCAATGGCATGAGTTTTCTAAAGCTTCCTCCGAAATGTTCGCAACTTGTATTATTAGTGCCTTCATTTCATCAATTGTTTTAATAAAGCTTCATAAACTCTTGCAAACAGATTGCGATCTTAATTAGGTCTCAACAGCTAATGTGAATTAATTTGTGATCAGAACTGTTTAACAATCACAATACAATTTAATGCTAAAACAAAGTATTGAATTCTTTTTAAAAACATCAGACAAGATTTTATAGCAATACATAGTATGTTTCATATTGACCAATAAGAGCGGCAAAGTGTATGGACTTCAATCATGCTTCCTTTAGAAGTCTGTTCAGGGTTTTCACTATATGATGACTGCATATGGTAATGCCGGCAATACGTTTAAAATATTTTGGGAGACACAGTAATATTTTTAAGAAAAAACAATGGTTATAGGGTTCCACTTCAAAACAGAAAATTCAAAGACAAAACTCTTATTGCAGTTCTTATTCAATCATTTATTTAAAATCATAACTCACACTGCAGTTCTTATTCAATCAATTATTATTTATCAATCCCAAATCACTTATAACCTCCATAAAGCTGTTTGGACCCAGACAAGACTTCGAATAATTTGGCGACTGATCCGGATCCAAACACTCATTATCTCCTTAAAAAATCAAAGAATTGTATTTATATTATCATTTGAATTAGCATTGCGTTACATTTGCGTCCGAGAAGTTTACTGTAAGCCGGGGCCGAACCAATCAATATAGTAATTGAAGACGAGCGCACGTTCGCCCTATGCAGTTTTTCTAGCGTAGTATAAAGAAAGAGGCTGTCTTTGTGCTGGGGGTTATATACTCCTTCCATCGATAGCATAATAAACACCTGTCTACAAAAAACAGGATAATTTACAGCTTTCTTGGCTTCGTCGCCCCTTACCACAATAATTACTAGCGTAACGCAATATTTTGTTCTATCCTTTCTTTGTTTTGATTATACGATAATAACACGGACAATACGAGGGGAACAATTACAACTGTCCATGGAATTGCAATCTCTAATAGAATATATTGATTAATTGTTTCAAGATTGATTTGTGTTCGAGACTGCGTTTTATACGCTTTGCTATTCAAACGTGACACTGTACTTGTGAAATAACATGAAGTATGCGAACTCGATATTGTTAAAGTTCGGTCACAGAGATTTACCCCTTTCCGCCACAAGCTTTTTCTAGAATAATCCATCATGAATGAGTCTGATGAAAAATGTGAAAACCTTGGCAACAGAAAAGTGCAACAAAATATTTTAATTGCATTGACTCATTGGCGGAAACGGAGCATTTGTTCGTTGCGATCAAATGCTGCATTTTCTACAATGTTTTCAAAAGCCGTAAGTACCAGAGGCGCTTATAGGCGCTTTTGTGGATGGAAGGGTTAAATGAATAAAAGAAATATTTCATTCGACTTGTTACACATAGACTATACACTGCTCTAACATAAGACGTAGATAAAAAGAACACGTCAACGTATATT
Source organism: Macoma nasuta (assembly GCA_032359355.1). Lineage (NCBI taxonomy): Eukaryota > Metazoa > Mollusca > Bivalvia > Cardiida > Tellinidae > Macoma > Macoma nasuta. The sequence continues at coordinate 5,539 of JAULCE010290957.1, read as the reverse complement.
TCGTAATGGTTTTTTTTGGGAATGTACTAATTTGTCACGGCAGATTCTTCATAGCATCCAGCTTATCATTTTTATTTACTTTAAGTTTAAACACATTATGTCATATGTTATTTAATGCAAATTAAAAGAAACAAATGATTCAAAGGACAACATATTGCTTAACCGAACAGATGTCGAATTATCTCTTTGACATGGATTTCTAATGGTGTCGGACCGATCTAATCCAGTTTATTTGAAATTGCAGGTTAACCTTCCATGGTTTCATTAAAAAACAAAATATCATTTTTTCTATGGCCTCGAAATGCAGCCATACACTAGTTTTAAGTAAGGAACAAACAGTTTGTCCAGATTCGTTCAAGAATGATTTATCTTAAAATCATATCAATACCAGCTAGGAAAGAGCATACTAAAGTAGTCGTGCGATCTACATGTAAGTGAATTTAAATGATGATCAATACCACATGTTTTCTTTATATAAGGAAGAAACGTTGACCGTCTGAAGTTTCAAGTAAATATTTCACAATCTTGTTAACCCAAGAAGCACACCAGACTTTTCTTGTCTCGAGGGATTTTGTAAATTCTAAATCATATTTTATTACGTGTAGAAATCGATACCTCAGTTCCTTTGAAAAACAAAAATACACAAAATAACACTAACTTCAAAACGTTACCATGGTAACACAGGAATAGCACTTGAATGACAAATCTATTGTTTAACATTTCCGTGGTCTAACAAGCTCTTGAGCGAGCCAACAAAATTATACGAAAACTCAGTTTATGCTTTACTATTATTTGTACTATTGTTTTGTGTCGTAATATGGCCGACGTCACGGGAAAAGGGACACTCCGACATCTCAGAAAAGATAGACCAGATTACTTCCTGCACATTCAATGCAGCATCTGGTCATATAATATTCCACCTTGTATTCATTTTAGATTATCATTTTATAATAGAAAACAGCGAAGACCCTGGCGGCTGGTCTGGGGCTATATTGTTTGCAATGCCGGAGTGTCCCTTTTCTCATTACGTCGGTCATATATGCTGTTATAAAATGTGTATATGTTTACAAGTCTATTTGATAATTTGAGTGTGAATACGCATTAAATGAAAAAAAACACAATTTAAATAATAAAAACAAATTATTGTGATTCATAATTATTTAAAAACTCTGTTGTGATCAGTTTAACGAATAACACTTTAACTTTAAAAATGACAGCTGTTTATTTCACTCAAAGAAAGCACATTCGGATCATTAGAGAAGCCTACATGCATTCTATATTTTATTTTGCTACATTGTTAACTAATTGTCAATTTTCTAACTCTTTCTCCACAATATTTTTAGATCAATTCACAAGGAAAACATCTGATGATATATTTGAAAATCTAGACGAAATAAAATTGTCATTAATGAATTGCAATTAAATAATTGTAGTAAATGCAACATCCATTCGTGACGAACATATGCTGCATATCTTTACTACAATGTTTTGGACAACCGTCTGTTACATAGGCGCTAAAAGGCGCTTCTGTGGTGGGAATGGTTAACCATTTCCTTCTCAAGCTATGTTTAGACTTTTTTGAGCAGAAAGAATCTGATGAAAATTATGAAAATCTAAGCAAAAGAAAAATGCCATTTTGGAATTGTATTGATATCACTGAAGAAAATTGAGTATTTGCTCGTTAAGAGCAAATGCTTTATTTCCTTCAATAGTTTCAATAATCGTCTACAACAGAGGCGCTAAAAGGCGTTTTTGTGGTGTAAAGAGTTAAGACAAATTATTTGTGTGAGAAATATGCGTACGCCTACAACGTTTAAAGCGAGTCTTATATTATATGTATGGAATAATGAACTGGGATTGACACTGTTTAACCATGTTACGCTTTTCGGCACTGTTGTGATACTTGCAAACAGCTTTGATCCAGATCAGACGCCGAGTTACCTGGTGGCGTATTGAGGCCTAAGCTGTTAAACACTTGCGAAGTTGTTACACACAAACATAAATAAGTTTAAGATTGAAGAGACGTGACATTCAGCTTTCAATTGATTTCTGAAAAAGAAATCATACAAACAAAAACAACTGCGCATATCAGATGTACTCAAAATACAAAATCAATATTATATTTTTTCGACAAGTCTGACTACTGCACCGACAAAACTTCATGTAACCGTTAACTCCGTTGCAAAATTGTTGTCTGCTCAATCTTTCTTCTATTTCAAATCTTAACCTGGTCCGATTCCGAGTAACCCGGCGTCTTATTCGGTTTCAAGCTGGTAGCAAAAAGTAAACAATGTCGAGAATTCCCGGTTACAAGTTGTATATCAATATATTAACCGATATTGAGCTTGTTCAGACATGTGAAAAGTCATTCTGACCATACATACTATTATGAAGTCTTGAATTATAGAAAATGTCATGTTTAAATGAAAACATGTCCAGTTATAAAACGTATTTGTTACTTTGGACTCACAGACTGTAACAAGAAGGGGCGTTAAACGCATACTTAGACAGATATATGGCCTGCCATGATGACAAGTGGTGAGGACACGCCAGCACTGCGTGTAGTGTGGCGTTAAGGTTTGACATATATGGGGTGAAAAAGTGTTCTTCCTTAAAAAAATAAGGCAATGGTATCCATCAATGTTCTTGAGTGCAAACTACAGATATTTAAGAATCATCGCGAATTAACCGACGTTATACTGACATTTATTAGAACAACATTTGTACGTTCTAGATAGACGGATGAGTGAAGGTATCTGGTCAAAAGGGACCCAAGTCAAAACGTACCCAGGTCGAAACGTCCTACATCAAGGTCAAAACGTACCCCAAAATACCAAAAGTAAAAACGTACCCATCCTTCAGGTCAATCCGTACCCACAAATACAATACATTTTTATATACTTATTGTAGGAAAAATGAATAGATAAACACATACATACATGCCTAAATGCATGCATACTATGACACACAAACAGACATACAAATATACACATACACATATATATAGAAGTAGTCTATGTAAGCGGATCTATTAGCTTAATGATCTTATATGAATATATTGATAAATATATACTTAATCAAAAGCGACACGTTCGTTACGAAATCTTACGAAACACACAAATGTGTGTCAATTCTTGATTTACAAAAGGAGACAATGTCGACAGCAATTTGTTTTGATATGTGTCAAATCATTCATTCTAGGATATCGCTGTCATATATTACACGCCCAATATGTATCTTTACAAGTTGTGTTAATTATTCATAGTTTTACATGTATATATCTGTATTGAACCCTATGTAAATATCTGACTTATATCGATGTAAGAATATCAGTGGAATAAGGAAGTAGATAAATTGAGAAAATTTTGCATGCCAGAAATATGCCATGTATTTTCACCACAAAACGCTGTACAATGCTAGAAATACCGAAATCCTCTGGCTTTGAATTAACAGTACGTGTGACCGAACACTGTTAATGTTCTAGATATAAGGTTAAAACCATTTGCTTTAATTATTTCTATCACTAACATATTTGTTTGAACCGATCTCAAATGCTCCCATGCCGGAATGTTACAAATTATATTGAATATGCACTTCCACAGCATGACAATTATTTAATGCGGTTTTGCATGCGATATTGAATATTTTTACAAGTACTTCGATCGCATAGGTTTTCTAAAGTTCTCTCACAAATGTTCGCGACTTTTATTAGTAGTGCCTTCATTGTATTAATGGTTTTAATCAAGTTTCAAAAACTATTGCAAATAGATTGAGATCTGAATCCGGCTTAACAAATTATGGGAATAAGATAGTGATCAGAACTGTTTAACAATCACATTATATTCTAATGCTAAACTAAGTCCTGGATTCTTCGGCCAAGGTGTTAAAGCAATACATGCATTTGAATTGCGTTGCGTTTGCGTTTAAACGGTAAATGATATCGTTCAACCCACCGTACAATATACAGAACCAAAACCTGAAGTTACGCTGAGGATGTGTCTAGTGGATTTCCTCTGCGTTTTCTTAGAAACAAAAGCATGGCCTAGAATATTTTACACCTAATTAACATTACTTGCTGTTTTGCACTCGAATTTCATTGCATTCAACATATCTTAATAAGTATAATCGAAAACGCACGCATGCTTGTTAAATTCTTTACCAACTGTAAAAGAAAGAATATTTTAACCGAGCAAATAGGTTGTATCTCATTGACTTCAAATTAAGAGTTCATGCACAATAAATGTTACCTTAAATATAAATGTTTTCGTCCCTTAAACAATTTCCAGCGGCGACGTTTCCCAGGAATGTTTTTAATGTAGCATAAGCATTAAAATAAATGATTGACTGCAATTATATGGCATCCCGCTTACATGCCCTAGCTGTTACAACATTGAAAAAGCCGATTTATAACGTCATGTCAAAAAGTTGATTTTCACTAGTAAAACAGCACTGATTGACTCTGCAACCGGTATAGCAATAACAACTGGAATTGCCATAGCTATTGAAATTCCAGTTGTTAAAGTAGTTCATGTTGCTGCATAGCACTTCAGAAGCAAGTTCATCTTGGTCTTCACTATTTTCCTTCGTTTCTATGTCTGACTATTGGGAATAAATACGGTACTAAATTATATTTCGAGACATCAACTCCGTCCGTATAATAGATTAAATCTCAGTCGTGTTGCGAGGTCGCAGACAGCTCTGCCCCGGAGAATTAATAACACTTAACAAGATAAACTTCGTGACAGGTCGAGTTTATCTATGACAGAATCCTAGATTCTACGTGCGTAGAAAGCCATGTCGTCAAGCAATTCGGTACTCTGTCGTATATACTGTATGGAAGTTATTTGAGTAAAGCAATTTTGATTGCCTCGGGAACGCATAGAGGCAATCCTGCTTTTATGAAAATTGACTAGCCTACTGTGATGTAACCTACTTTTGGCCGATGTGACCTCATTGTTAATTATCATGAATCAGCCACCGCGATTTAATGACAAAAATCCTTGTCCAAACCATTACACACGGCACATGCCCTCTGTCTCTGTAACAGATCAAATGTCCCTGTTGACATTTACAGAAAAAACATCCAGTATTTTTCAAAGAGTTAGCGACACAGTCAGAACTGCCAAAAGCAGACCACGTGTTGCTTCCACTTATCTCGAGTCGAGATCGTGCTCAAACTCAAAATTTAATATCAGATATTGACCTTTGTTTTATTGCTACTGCACTATAAATTTGACAGCCAGTGTCACTGGTAGTCAAACGTATAGTCCAGTGGCAATGCAATTAAATGAAAAATCAAAGGTTAAAGTTTCGGGCCAGTCTTTTTGCACAGAAAATATCGAATCAAACTTAAGAATAACACATTGTTTCCAAAAAATCAAAGTAGAAAATATATCATGCAAGATATGTCAAATACACCCTACAAGAGCCTCATCTAAAAGCTAACCTGTAGGAGCATATCAATGATTAAGCTAAATTGTCGTAAGAATGTAACGTACAAGTCGCTAAAACAGCAAAATGCTACTTCTACACCGACATT
>JAULCE010290846.1:0-10715 GCA_032359355.1 Macoma nasuta | reverse complement strand
AATAGGTTCACCAAATTTCAAGAAAATCGGACGATATTTAGAAATGAAGCAGACGACATTTTCAGCAGACGACAATTCTCGTAGCAGGCGAAGGGTTAAACCTTTGTCTAATGTGCTAACTAAATAAGCATCTGCTGAACAGGATGAATATTTGATGAAAACGAAAATGCCAATTTTGAACAGTTTATAGAAATATTGTAGAAAATGGAGCATTTGCTATAAGGTGTACCGTTGCGTTTCTTTAAGGATTACATCCGTGTCTCAATATTGCTTTTAGCAAATTTCTATCGAAATGGTCTAGATCGCAGGTGCTCATAGCAAAAGTTCCTCCATTATTGAAATATTGGAAACGTATACCACCTGAGTGCAATCATTTCTCAAAGCTGTTTCATTAAATAATTTGCAGGGACATTTAGTTTCCGCATAGTTGGGAGCTTAGGTCTGGATTGTCTGTCACGTGAATCCTAATATTCGGTATCAATTATGTTGCAAAACAGTGAAGTCCCTGATCAGACGCCGCCTTATAAATCGGCGTCTGATCTTGGTCTTCACTTTTTTAAATGTCGATATGAGTCGCCTATGGCTGGGAAAGTGTTAAGGTCAGTGTGACAAAATGGAATCCGTGGCTTTTAAACATGACAGACGGTATTAAACAATGCATGCTGAATAAGATGTGCGTTTGTGTCAAAGTACTAGTATAAAATATTTTTCAGATACTTTTTTGCCTTTCTAACCGAATTTTACAGAAAATAATAGATTGATTTGTATATCAGTCGTGTCCTAAGAATAAACCAATTATTTGTATAAGTCTGGATGACTTATGATTAAAGGTAATGAATGGCCTGAATGTCCTCCACAAAAGTGCACATAATTTACGGGGTTCAAGTTATTTGTTAGACAAGTGTACTAATATGACACGTTTTGGTGCAATGTGTATGTGAAATCGAAAGCAGATAAAGAGTTAAGAACTAGATGTACCTAGATACCCGAAGAGCCTTCTACAATCGAATATCGATAGGTCCAGCTCGCTTAGCTCGAATAACCGTTTAGCTCGAAGTGTAACAAAATTCCCGGAGAGACAAAATTGAATTCGAAATAGCAAGCAATATGGTTCCAGATCAGACGCCGATTCATTCTCCGTCTGATCAGGAGCCATATCGTTTGCTATCTTGACTAATGTGCTTTATTAAACACATGATATAACGTATTTCATAACTTAATCAACAAAATATTATCATATGCACTAGGTCTTGTGAGCTCAAACTTCTGTTCAGTCGAACTTATTTCGTGAGTCGCAATGAGGTCACTACATTCGATTTGTTTGAAAGCAAAAGTGGGGCATAATATCAATACACGTCCCATCCGTTGACCTAAACATACTTTGTTAACCGTCTCCCCAACATGCTATTTTCAGACTTGTTCACAGGAAAAAAGTCTGATGAAATTGATGAATTTCAAGGCAAAAGGTTAGTCAAATGGTATTGAAAATATTGTAGAAATCAGCGATCATTTACTGCAAGACAACCAACTGGTTGTTATTGACTTTTCCTTTACATATGTTTGACAGTAATATGGCTGGCTGCATAATGTATATTGATATAATTTAAAAGCGTGTTAAACCCTTTCCACGCTGTATACTTATATATGACTTAATGCATTGAAACAATAATTAAAACAATCATAAAATTTGCAAAACATAAAAGTAATAATACATGTTTTCTTATATGTGTAACACAATATACCCTTCTACTCTTCTATATATATTATATAAGTAAACAGTGCATGCCCATTTCAAAATGCTATACTGATGTCAAAAGAATCTATAATACATTTTAACATTGACCCCTTTGATTCTTACCCCGAACTATAGTGTCATGTTACTCGGAGTCTCATCCGGATCCAAGCTGTTTGACACTTCTTGGCCAATATTTTTGCCAAAAAAATACTTAATATATGAAGCAGAAGAAATATTGCGCATGCGCAGAATTGCTTCCTGCAATGAGGGGGTTAAAAGCCATCTATTTGTGAGAATACATTCTACCAAGTTTTATCCGTATAATATCGCTAGTTACTTTAAAACAACTTGTTTGTCAATTAATCATAATTTCCTGAGAGAGACCAGGATGGCTGTGTGTGTTTTACTTTACGCGATCAATACACTGCGCCATACTGTGTTATTTTGACTTAATAAAACATTATTATAATGCATTGGAACGGACCTTTTCGTAGACAGTAGGTGTGTCAAAACCCCACAGCTTTGCATCTGCAACATTAGTCTAGTACGTTGTCTGTATAAGTTTATGTTTGGGATCGCTGGTGTGTGGGGGTGCGTGCGAGCGTGTGCGCGCGTGCGCGCGTGTGTGTGTGCGTATGCCGTTTTCATAAATTACTCGATCATGAAAGACATTTAATTCTGGTGTAATTTTATTTGAAGATGCACCTCATGCACGCCGTCCAAAAATCAAACATCCTCAAAACTGGGATGCTGGCAACATACCAGGAGCGTCAGAAAGATCATGTATTCCATTTTCAAAACACACTTTAACATGTTTGCGGTGAGTCAGGCTGTTGCCAGATAATGCATCTTCACAGAGGGCGGTCATTGTACGGTATTTTCTGAACCAAGAAAAGGTTGTGAAGTTCTCTACCTTCATATTAGCCCGAACTTAGTCCTTGTAACCGTTTTCTTGTCCCAAGACTCAAACAGGAGCACTGCAGAGCGAATGCCAACGCTCATCTGTTTTCTAAGTCCAAAAAGGAGCATATCTGAGTAATTATTAAAGCCAGAGTTATGTGACTTTGTATGGATATGCATATTGTTCCTAGAAATAAGTATACCAAGTTTCATGTGAAATTGTTGAACGGGTTTTGAGTTATTAGGTAAGATTAAAGTTGAGGGACTCAGACGTAGACGACGATGACGACGCCAAGGCTATCACAATAACTCAACCTGTTTTCTTTGAAAAATAGACGAGCTAGAAATACCTTGGCGGAAAAAAGTATCAAACACGTTCAACACGTTCGGTTCAGCCTTTTCCCGTTTCTCTACAGTTTACCTAGAACATATTATGAAAACACTTTGAAAATTTGATTCGAAATACTGCAATTATGTACTTCAAATGGTGGTGAGATTTTAAAAGGAATGAAATTATTTTGGCGTTGTTTGATTACACGTATTTATAATCAAAATGCAACAAATTGCATTCATATTTGAACAACCCTCGTATAACCTGATAAAGAACAAATACTCCACTCCTCCTCAACCATTATGTTGGGCTTATGAATCGTTGATATTGAAAAAAATAAAGTAACATGTCAAATAGTGCATCATATAAATTACTTTGTTGCTGGGTCAAACTAGTGTTTATCAAATATTCATACCAAATTATCTCACTTCTGGGAGAAATATGGCCAGCGAGAGAAAATATCATATCCAATTGCATACATTCTTTTTGCACGTACAGTCGAACTTCGATATGTCGAGCTGACTTAGCTCGAACTAGCGTTTAGCTCGAACTGAAACAAAAGTCCCGGACAGAAAAATATTGAATTCCAAAATGCAAGCAAAATGGCTCCAGATCAGACGCCGAGTTACTCGGCGTCTGATCTGGAACCACACTGCTTGCTACTTTGACTTATGTGCTTTATTAAATACGTGATACAAGGTATTTTATAGCTTTATCAACAAAATGTTATCATATACACTAGGTCATGAAACATCGTTTAGCTCGAACTTCGGTTAAGTCGAGCTCATTTCGAGTGTCCCAATAAACTCGAGCCCACGAAGTTTGACTGTACTTTCAGGACAGTGTGATACCTTGGTACTATATTGTACGCTCTACCTCGATACTATTTGCTTGTATTTCGAACTGGCGGGTATAATTTCCATTACTAACAATATGTTGTAAGACGTACATATAGAGGATCTCGCTGAGTGGTCATGGTATATTGAAAATATCAAACGAGTCGTCAGAATCTGTAAAACACGAAGCTCTGTTAATATTTTCAATATACCATGACCACAAATGTAAGTTTCTATTTATATTATATTATAAATTCCAATGCGACAGTGATTTATGCTAAACACATTCAATGCCGCTATATTGTGCAGTCATTTTAATGTTATTCATAATGACGTCACGTAGCATTGTTGAACCACTATAATGACGTTATATCACGCTGGCGACTTCATTTATAACAAAATTGTATAAACAGATACATCGATAGTGTACGATTATGCCCTGTATAAGTGTCCCAATGACCTAAAATACATGTGTATTAGGTCATTGGTATAAATAACCCATTGTCAGAAATAGAACAATCTGTACTTAAACAGATCTGCTAGGTCAAAACAAAAGAGGTAGATACACGTATAGCACGTGACACTCATGAGAGAGAGAAAACGACTGAAGAGTAAATATTATTTTCTCTTCAGCCGTTTTCTCTCTCTCTCTCTCTCTCTCTCTCTCTCTCTCATAAGTGTCACGTGATTATTTTGAAACATATATAACAAGAATCACATTTAGTAGTTTTCAAAGAATCAGCGACAACTCACGAAATACAACAGCCGTGGTGTATCTGCTGAACTGCTCTCTTCTTTCTTTGAGGTGTATCAATACAGGAAAAGCTGCACGTACTGATACGTGAGGGAACAGTCGCGTTAACCATCTTCCTGTCGATGTAGAAACTGTTCAAATACTGAGCCTCGTAGTCACGCTGTTCTGATGGAGTTCTGAACAGGCCAGGATAGGATTTTTTCACAACTGTACTCGTTAAAGATGTTTCCGGAGTTTTAGGACGACTGAAAAATAATATCCGATGATTATCTCACAGAGAAGTAAATGGGCCACGTCACGCGAAAAGTTGCACTCGGACATAGCAAACAGTGTAGCCCCAGACCAGCCGACACGTCACTGACATGGCGGCTGGTCAGGGTCTGCACTGTTTGCAATCTCAGAGGACATCCAATTCTACCTTTAACCCTTTGCCTGCTATTCGCGACTATGGTAATTATTCAAACAGCTTGGATCCAAATCAGACGCCGATAAATTCGGCGTCTGATCTGTATCCAAACTGTTTGTCAATCAGACGATAGGTTCACCAAATTTTAAAAAAATCGGACGATTGTTCAAAATGAAGCAGACGATATTTTTAGCAGACGACAATTTTCGTAGCAGGTTAAGGGTTAAAATAATACAAATGGTAAATTTCTTGACAAGATGCTGGAATAATAGTGCTGAAAAAGAGCTGAGTCAGCGCTTTTTTATATGTACGAGTGCCCTTTTCGCGTGACGCGGCCAAAATATATCTGCAGTTTGTATAGTTTCACGCCCAAACTTCAAATGTTCAGACAGTTCGCCTTTTTTCAAAAACGGAAGTTTTTTTTATAAAATAATTTGAAACAACATATTTCCTCTTTTCATAACTACGCATACTGTACAATGTTTTGTTGATCTTTGCCATCGTAACATTGTAGTCATAGTTATAAAAATGTTCAAGTTACAGAACATTTGAAGTTTGTGGATGAAGCTATACAAATTGTGGCGAAACATAAAATAAAACAAAATGACTGCCTTCGGACACCCGAGACATGACTGCAGTTATACAAAAATCGCATTACACCATATAATTGTTAACCGATAATGTTTTACATTTTAGTAGCAATTACTGACATCACTATTGTCTAGTATGATAAGCAAACTTCAAGTGTAATTTTCCAAATGCAAATACTATTTGCTAAGTTTCATGGCTCACTTGCTATCGCCGTGATTAATTCCTTTTATTTGTTTTTGTGGGTTTTTACGTCGCATCGATAGTACTTTAGTCATTTCGAGACGTCCGGATAATTACTTGTGGAGGTAACCCTCAAAACACGTCTGAGTTGCACTACCTGTAACCACAAGCCAATCGGAAAGCTTTCTCACATGAAAGATTTTATCCCCTGGTGAGAATCGAACGGTCCAACCCACAGTGGAGAGGGCTCGATGGTTACAAGTCGGAGACTATTACCACTTGGCCATAGAGTTTTTTGTATAGTTTGCTTATCGTGAGTATAATCAGCAAGCTACGTGTATAATAATGTTGCTTCATGTATTCATTAAGAACAGTATATAACATTTGCTGAAGATGTGTATTGTAAACAAACTCCGTGTATATTAATGTTGTTTCATGTATCAATTACGAACATCGCGTATTATTTGCTTTAGCCGTGAATAATAAACAAACACCGTGTATAATTACTCGTATGTTGAGTCATGTATCAGTCACGAACGTAATGTTCATTTGCTGAAGTCGTGTATCATAAGCATCCCCGTGTATAATAGTGTTGCTTCATGTATCAACTACCGTCGTCGTGTAGCATTTACTTAAGGCTCCGTGCATAATAATGTCGATCCATGCATCCTTTGCGAATATCGTGTATTATTTGCTTAAGTCGTGAATCATAAACAAGCTCGTTTAATACGGTGTATCAATTACGAACATCATGTATCGTTTGTTTAAGTTGCGTGTCATTAGCAAACTCCGTGAAAAGATATGTTGGTTCATGTTTCATATACAAACCTCGTATATAATTTGCTTGAGTCGTTAATCATAAAAAACTCTCCGTCTATAATTATGTTGCATCACGAACATTAATTGTGTTCATTTGCTGAAGTCGTGTGTCATAAACAAATTCCGTATATACTAACATTGTTTCATGTATCAATTACGAATATTGTATTCATTTGCTGAAACCATGTATCATAAGCAAACTCCGTGTATAATAATATTGTTTCATGTTTTAATTACGAACATCGTGTAGCATTTGCTTAAGGCTTGTATCATGAGCAAACTCCGTGTATGATAATATTAATCCATGTTTTAATTACGGACATCGTGTAGCATTTACTTAAGTCGTGTATCATAAACAAACTCCATGTGTAATAATATTGATTCATGTTGTAATTACGAGCTTCGTGTACCATTTGTTGAAGTCATGTATCATAAACAAACAACGTGTATAATGATTTATTAATGTAACCATTACGAACATCGTGTATCATTTGCTAAATTTGGTATTATTAACAGACTTTGTGTGTGATTATCTTGCTACATATATCAAGTGCTAATATCATGTACCATTTACTAATTTATTGCATCAATTGTAACTATGTGTATCATGCACAAACTTTGTGTACATGGATGTAACATCAAGTAAGGCCCAAGTTTTACTGGTCTGCCTGTTAATTGAATTACCTTATTTATATGGTTCATAAAATGCAGAAACTTATTAGTAAGTCAGGGATTTGCTGTCAGGTGATACATTAATATTCATGAGGTACGGCTTAAATTCAATAGAAATGGATACATTTACCTCTGCTCTCTCCAGATAAGCACCCCGACTAGGATGACACAGGCGATGGCAAAACATACAACTAGACCGGTCTGAAAAATATACAACAGCGTAACAGTGCGAGAAACGATATTATGTACCGTCTAACGATTTAGTCCCATAGTACTGATAACCTGGGCAAATATTTTGAAGCCAGGTGAGACGCCGAGTTACTCGGCGTTTGATACGGCTCGTAACTGTTTGACACGCATAGTTATAGAATCTTCAAAGGTGGCAAGAACATTGTCATTTGTCCATATAGTTTGTACTTCTTCAGCGATTCATTAGCGTTCAACGGTTGATTATGGTGTTTCTCCCACTGTGACATTCTAGTTATTAAGCGAAACTCGAACTATTTGGTAATGAGTATTATCCGACAATGTTTGGAAGGGCAAGGTAAATATGTCTTGTGAAAGAAAATGTATGGTAGCAATACATCAAGGGCAGGTTTTTGTGGCCCCTTTTGCCTTTAATTAGACCCACCTTAAAACGAACTGTTTTGTGATCATTTCGAAACTTGCTTGAGGCGTAGAATGTTGTGAAGTTAAAAAGTCGAACAGTTGTTAATATGTACATTTGTATCAGCATATAACTGTCATTTACTATCCGACATCAAGCGGTTTTACACTGTGGTTGTAGCTTTTTGATTAATAAGCACGTCCGTCGACGTCCGGGAGTTGGTTTCTTACATCATAGCTTTTGAAACCGCAAAGTTGAGAAATATTTGAGTATGTTCAATTATTTTTTTTAAAAAATACTTGTTGTGATGCACACCTGTGGTTACTATTAAACGCAGAAAGTCGTTTGTTCAAGCAGGATACATTGTTATTGAAACCAAAAACACATGAAATGCCTCCCCATGAAAAACTACAGGTCATATTTAAAAGTGACTTTCCTTTATTGTTCCGTTGGTGAGTTTCTATCAAGTTTTAAAAACTGTCTGTTACACGGGAGCCAAATCAAATAGGTAAGACTTGCTTACACTACCTTACAGATACAAACATCACCAAAACGAATGTTCTATGTTTACATAATATAAATTTCCAATTCCAGTTTCATAACTGCTTCAAAGTCAAAATAAGTACAGCAGCGTGCATCGAGATGTTGCACTAGTACTTACAGTACTCTGATTTGCGGAGAGCAATCATCTTCTTAAACAAAATGAATTTCATCTGGTAGGTAGGACCTGTTATGACTGTTCCTAAATATCTTTCCTAGTCTCTTAATATCAAGTTTGAATTTGTAATTTTATCCAATTGCGTGCACTTAAAATCTTGACTTCAGTGAAAAACGGTAGTTTTCACTGACAGACACGAAATAAAATTGAGATCGGTATCTTCTCAATTCGAGAAGTTTTTTTAAATAGACTTTCCCAAGCTTGCCGAGTATTGGCGAATGAAGATTCGGGTTAATTTAGATATCTCACCAAGCATCTGATGCGGTCCGCCATCCTTTACAGAAATGATCGCAGTGTTGACGCAAGGCAGGGCTCTCTGACTTGTCTTCTAAGTCGACGGTAGGTTTTCTGTAAGAAATAAGTTGGTAATGAGGAAATGGTTCATCTCCCACATATCTCCCATATTTAGAAATTATCAATTTCTGGATATGGCGGTACAAACATGTTAAACACTCTTACAAAACGCATTGTGTGTTCTATAGCTGATCCTGTGGTTTCTGGGAGCTTTGAACGTACTAAAGCGGAACAAACATGTTCAACACTCTTACAAACCGCAGTGTGTGTCCTATAGCTGATCCTGTGGTTTCTGGGAGCTTTGAACGTACTACAGCGGGGCAAATATGTTCAACACTCTTACAAACCATATTGTGTGTTCTATAGCTGATTCTGTGGTTTCTGGGAACTTTGAATGTACTACAGCGGAACAAACATGTTCAACACTCTTACAAACCGCATTATGTGTTCTATAGCCGATCCTGTGGTTTCTGGGAGCTTTTAACGTACTACAGCGGAACAAACATGTTCAACACTCTTACAAACCGCAGTGTGTGTTCTATAGCCGATCCTGTGGGTTCTGGGAGCTTTTAACGTACTACAGCGGAACAAATATGTTGAACACTCTTTCAAGCCGTAGTGTGTGTTCTTTAGCTGATCCTGTGGTTTCTGGGAGCTTTGAACCGGTTTGTGTGCCCTATTTAACTCATTCCCTCCTAGAGACGCATAATTGTGCATTTATTATGGCTGACATTTGAAAAGATTATAAGAAATAGAGCATTTGCTCCTCAGGAGCAAATGCTCTATTTCCCATAATATGTTAATAACCATTGACATTAAGCAATACTTTGTCTTTGAGATTATGTTTAGTAAGCTAAATATAGAATAGTGACGTCACAATCTAAATATAGTATAGGAGAGAATGACAGCAAGCTTAGCGATATTGTACAGAAAGGTCATTTTTATAAGTTTTAGTAAAGCGAATGTATGTGTCTCTTACAACATTGTTTCAATGGAATAACGACACTTGGTTCACCGTTAGGGTGAAACGTCACTGAAACAAATTTGGGTATCTCCTCAGAATCATACTTTATAAAATTAGCTCAAATCGTGAAACCAATCGATATGAAGATTTGCGTTGTATTCAAAAGCTTTGACAATCAAAACTGTCGTGCAAAACAAATGATACCGTGCGGACATCTAATACCCGCATTCTTTGCAGGCTATTAAATAATGTGCAAGTTCCGCCAACTTAATTACCCATATAAGATAGTGAGTATACATTTCAACATTTACGGATTTCTACAGTTCAACGCCAGTAATTAAATTCAGTCCGACCATTTCTCCGGATTTTTCAGGAAATCTCCGGATTTGTACGGGTTTTAAAACTATTCTCTGTAACCATTGTGCTAAAATGTCAAGCAGCATTGGACCACAATAAGACGCTATGTCACACGGCGTCTCAATGGGATCCAAGCTGTTTGCAAATGGCATCACAGTTTCTACTGTAGAACGCGTAAAGGTGAACATTTGCCAAAACCCCCGGATTTTCATGGTCAAGTTATGGTAACCCTGTAAATTGCATGGGTTTCACGAGGTATTTGAATGAACCCTTCTACAAGAGGGCGGCTTTTGCCGCCCAAGTGTGGGAGGTTTTATCCAAATTACGAGTGAAATTATGCAACATATGTTGTTTTATCATAGCCTACACCAATGAGTTTGAACTCATGTATAGGCCGTCAACGACCATTGAATGATCAAAGATTAGTGCTGGTCCATGTTTAGGTAAACCAGCATATTGAAACACATCGGTCAGACAGTCGTGCGTTCAGTTGTGAAAACCGTTTTCCGCTAGCCGTTTTCCGTTCGCAAACTGGCAACTGAACGGAAGGT
>JAULCE010290735.1:0-10715 GCA_032359355.1 Macoma nasuta | reverse complement strand
TTATTGAAAAAACCTTATGATACATTTTGGCATTCTGTCTAACTTACTTTAGAATTAAAATATCAGCATTTTCAATACATTGCCTGGGAAGTATAGGTCGAGTTCCGAAACCTAAAACTGGATAAGGTAATGCATACATGAACGTTATTAACAAATGTTTTTCATATTATTTACGCATACTGAAAACAGTGTAGTCCCTTTCCAGAGAGTTCCTATATGTTAAAAAACACTAACCACATGTTGCGCTTTATAAAGCGCATCATGTTGTTAGTGCGAGTTGAGAACCGATTTGTAAGCAATAGAATACCGCTACCGATGTGTATGCCGTAGTATACCGCAACCGATTTGTATGCCGTAGTATACCGCAACCGATTTGAATGCCAAAGTATACCGCAACTGTATACCGCAACCGATTTGTATACCATAGTATGCCGTACGTCATAGTATACCGCAATTGCATACCGCAACCGATTTATATGCCATAGTTTGCCGCAATCGCAATCAATTTGTATGCCACTACACCGCAATCGCAACCGATTTGTATACCACTGTACACCACAAACGCAACCGATTTGTATGCCATAGTACACCGTAATCGCAACCGATTTGTATGTCATGGTTTACCGCAATATCAACCGATTTGTATGCCATAGTGCACCGCAATCGCAACCGATTTGTATATCATAGTATACCGCAATCGCAACCGATTTGTATGCCATAGTATACTGCAATTGTATGCCATAATATACTGCAACCGAATCGACAGAGAATCGTTACTGACAACTGGACTCAAAATGGCTTCTTCTGTACATTATGCTATACATGCGTGCTGTACACACTTGTCCATCATGTCCGGATCCGATACAACGAGGAAGGTTGTGCATGCCTTCACTCTAAATTAGAAAGGTAATTATTCTTACCATTCTATCTCTTACTTAAATGGACGATTTTACCAATTTCGCTTCGATTTTCTACCGGTTCGGTTGTGGTAAAATAACATGAATGTACCATGATTAGGCCCAGATCACAATACAACAAGGTACAGCTCAACTGGTATTTTTTGACAGTGACGTCACTCCATGTGTACTATTTAAATAACACGGAGACGTTCATATAACAATGTCAAACAATAAAGACCCAGATCAGAGGGCTCCTACAGGAGCCCTCTGATCAGGGTCTATACTGTTTGACAATTTTTAACATCCTTTTGAAATTATGAACTTGTAAACAAGAGTGACGTTACTATCATACTTTACCGGTAGAGGTGTAGGTTGTGCACTCCATCCCTCTTATTTAACCAGGAAGATGATGGTTATTATCATTTGTCCCCGGGGATCTATCGGGAGTGAATATCACAATAATCACGCAATGGCAGACATCCGGGTATACACGTGAATACATTATTACGTAGAGGCTTTTACATTAATTGGTTGACTTTCAGTGCAACAATATGCTGTATACAAGAATGTAAAATATGCAAGTAATAAATATTATAATAGTTTTGCGCTTTCATACCCCCTATTGTTACATGAAACGTGAGAGGTTATTTAAACTTTTACTGCAAACTCTAAAATTATCGGTTGTAACTGGTTTTGAATAAAATACTTTTACGAAATAAGTAACAGAATAACATACTCCGTATATTCCGAAACCCTAATATTCGGACTGAATCTAATTGCAAATGAGTGAAGACCCTGATCAGACGGCGCCTTTTAAGGCGGCGTCGGATCTGGGTCTTCACTCTTTTGCACTGGCGATTTGAGTCGCCTACGGCGGTGACAGGGTTCAACCAGTATATATATTAGACGCACCACCAATAACAAAATATCCAATGAAAAGGAAGAATATCTAGGTTATAGGACAATGTCGACATTCAACGGCTTTGAAAAAAAATGTGGTATGGCAGATGTAGAAGATATTGGATACAATACGCAAACTAATTAAAATAAATCCGGAATCAAAATCTAACCGAACTCTAGTCGGGACACATCAAATCGATATAACCGTTTTCGGGGAGATAAAGCATATAACCCGGTTCAAAACTCACATATTTAACAAAAGCAGAACCGGCAGCAAATTGGAACGAAACCGGTAGAACCGCTCAATTTGATAAATTCGTTACCGTAATTCGTTACCGTAGTTCTTCTTTGACATTCGTGAATTAGACCTTTTTACCAATATAGCGCTTGTCTCTACCAAAAAATAGTATTCTCCATTTGAAGCGAGTTTTGAGTGGGCGCAGGATTCAGCCACAAAAGCTGGTGACAAAAGTTTTGACTTCGTTTTTTTTTTAATCTGCCGGAACAATGTGAGCTAGGGCAGTGCTAAATACAAGAAAGCGTAGACAATCAATGTTCTCTTTCACAAATCTTTGGCCACCAACGCTTGTGAAAATTAAATTCGCCATTCGAATAATTCGAACTATAAAGGAAGCATTTGTGGACTTAAGGACAGGTGGGCGCTTAATGCAGAATGGAAGTAACACAGAAAGCTCTCTTAAGAGCTTTCTGCATTACTTTCGTTCTGCATTAAGCGATCACCTGTCATTAACTGTCGCTTTATTATCTTATGTGGTGGCCGTTCAAGACAGGTTTGACTGTGTTTTGCTAAGTAAGTTTTGAAGTTATTAACAACATATGCACACGTGTACATGTAGGTGCAGTAAAATTATAGTACAATCGTGTTTCCAGCTCATTAATCTAGTCCAATTGTTGCCAAAGTGTGTTATATCAAAGAGGCTGTAAAGTTTGCGTACTATTTGTACATTTTATAGTCGAGCTTTGTAGCAGCCACTCGACAACAACAAAACAAGCCAAGCCGTTCGTGCAGTCAGTTGTATAATATCACGCTACCTGAGAACTAATTAAGTCTCGTAAACCACGGCTTAGATGAAAGAAAACCCGAAGCCAATTTGTAAGTAATTAGTAATAAACGCATAAAGAGAAAAGAAGAGACACATATTCGTTATTTCAAACGATGGTTGAACTTTTCCTGGCATCTTCTAGAAACTAAGTATGCTATAACGCTCTAGTTACGAGTGGTAATACCATTTAACGTTTACTCCATATCGTTGGCTGTTTTCAAAAACCACGTAACTGCCATTTGACAATATGACTTTTACATGGTTTGGGAAGAAATCGTCGATGTTCTTTAAACACCACATGTATATGCCGTTTTTGAAAAATCGCATTTATGTGGTATAGAAGAAACTGTTTTAAGACTATAACGAAAACAATCGAACGAAAATGATGAATATAAACTATTGGCAAAGGAAAATGTGTGGGTTTTTTTTTAAATATTTTGAGCATATAATATATAGGACAAAAACATTTCCTCGTTACGAACAAGTGCTCCATTCCAGCATTTTTGTCTATAGTCGCCTGCTACAGAGGCGCAAACAGGCGTATCTATGGCATGAAGGGTTCAACCCCTTAGCCAGCTACGAAAATGTCGTCTGCTCAAATTATCGTCTGCTTCAATTCTTAAAAATCGTCCGATTGTTTTCAAAGTTACTGAACTTTTTGTCTGAGTGTCAAACAGCTTTGATCCAGATCAGACGCCGAGTAACTCGGTGTCTGATCTGTATCCAAGTTGTTTGAATTATCATCGTAGCCGCGAATAGAAGGCTAAGGATTAACATTTTCTTGATATCCTAGAAAACCAATGGGCGTTCCTAATGGTCACAAATTTATGTTTTGTGAAGAAAATAAACCATTTGAATAATTCGTTGGCGTAGTATGTTACTGCTTTGGAAGCAGAGAATGTGAGAAACGTTGGTGGTTTCTCAATTAGTATGTACACAGCAAATCTCGGTTTCTAAACAAATAAGAAGTTGGCAAATGTTCAATTGTGTCAAGTAATGTTTGACTTTTCAGAAGTATTGATTGATTCAGCTTGGCATTGACATCTGTTAAATGTAAAAAAAACACAAGCACAGTATAGATTATAATGAGAACGAGGCTATATTTACAAATGTATTGAAAACAGTTCCAGTGTAGTGGGTTACGATGTTACGATCAGGGTTAATTGTTTACATTTACGTGTAGGTGAAACCTGACCCGGCTTTCACAGTACGTTTTGTGCTCAACTTCAAATAATTGCCTCTGCAACGTAATTTTGACTGCCAGTGAAACATAAAATGTTTCACTGGCAGTCAAAACTTTAAAGCAGTGGCAATAAAACTGAATGAGAAAATCCAATGTTGAAACTTTGAGTTTAAGCACGAACTCGACTCGAGATGTTTAGTGAAAGCCGGGCCAAGTCTTGTATTCACCAACGCGTTCTCAGACTCATTTCGCAAGAGTAATCTCCAACATTCTTGGTTGGCGCCCAGCGTCTACCAAAACGATAAATGCTGGATGCAAAACAAAATGGTAAGATATTATTATTGTGTTCGAGTCTGAGAATAAGTTGATGTATACGAGACCAGTCGCAGACTATTCTATATATTCAAGTAAAAATTCAAACTGATCGAAATATTGTCCAAACACCGATATGTACCCACTATGTAATGACCTACGTTATTCGTTCAGATTTTAGAATTAAATCGCCTTAAACAGAGTTCGAGAACATGAAAATCTAGGCAAAAGAAAAATGTCATTTTTGAATTGTATTGAAATCTTTGTATGAAGTGCAGCATTTACTCGTTACACTGTTTTCAATAGCCACCCGTTACAGAGGCGCTAAAGGCGCTTCTATAGAGGAAAGGGTTAGTTTTGGCAATGCCATCGTAACACTTGAACATACGACCAGAACTAGAATTTATTCAGTCATCAACAGTCTTATTTGTAACTCAATCTGTGAAAACAAGTCTAATGGATGTGCATACAATACAGACATAAACTAGCATGCACGTTTCGAATTAAGCATTTTATAAGGATCGGCACTGTTTGCAGTGACAGAGAACTAAACAGTATAACTAATTCAGAAGAGTGTCAAAAGTGTAGACCCTGATCACGTATACGACGTGATGACTGATCTGGCTCTTCACTTTTTGCAAGTCCATCAGGCTTGCTTTCGCAGAATGCGTCAAATGTAAACATTGATTAATTTATTAGCGGCGGGCGTTGTACTCAGCAAACGATCCTCCCGAGTCTATAGAGCTGCAGCCGTATTTATGTTTTGCTGCATTCATGCTTAACCCTTAGCCTGCTGGTCGCGACTAAGGTGATTATTCAAACAGCATAGATCAAGATCAGACACCGAGTAACTCGGCGTCTGATCTGGATCCAAGCTGTTTGACACTCAGACAATAGGTTCACCAAATTTCAAGAAAATCGGACGATATTTAAAAATGAAGCAGACAACATTTTCAGCAGACGACAATTTTCGCAGCAGGCGAAGGGTTAATTATAATGCTCATTGAAATGTATACCGCAAAACAACCGAACATGTGTTAGATAAAGATCTAGCATACATTATGGGCCAGGTTTATTTTCGTAGAGGTTCCTGTTTTTTCATACATGCAAGTAAAATCGAAAAAAACTGGCACCGCGAACATTGTAATCTGTTTGTTACGTCTATCTACAGTGTGCATGTATATACAGCGTTTTTATCATCAACATGACGCATGATGGTCTCTCAGAAGGGTGGTCGTTAAGCCAAAATATAGACCAAAAGTAACGTAGACAGCTCTAGATAAGCTTTCTGCATTACTTTTGGTCTGCCTTAAGCCACCACATGTCTTTAGCGCTCTCCATACACTGGACTGAATTATCACAAAGTCTTAATACATGTTTGACTGTACACATAATTATGTTCCATGTGTATAACACATGCTCCTTATGAGCACATTCTTCATATTACACCATGTTTTCAAAGTCATTCAAAAGATTGTGTTCCTTTCTTCTAGATACTATTCCCACTCATCATATACTTTCGTTGTGAATGAGTCTAACCTATGGTGTAACAGGTTAAGATACTCATGAATATCCGGTCTTGTTCTAAGAAACGCCATTTAGGGCGAAAAAAGGCACCAATTATTGTTTTAATGAGAGTTCAATACAAAGGGCGATTACTCCAGCAGATAAACTCTCTCAGCAAGCATAAGTTATTGTTACTTTAATATGACACCATACTTTGTAGCGTATGCAGATACGGGACATTAAATTCGAACCAATGGTAATTCGAACCCCCACTCAATTTCGCCCAAACCCGTTTTTTTTTGTTTAGAGTTTAGTTAAGTTTAGGCATGAATTCGACTTAACCAGGTTCGAAGTTTTACTATACTTGAATATCGCATCTGCGTTCTAATCAGTTTTCAAGTGCCTGATTCTCTTAAAACAGTAGTATCTGTCTACAACGACCATTGAACGAAAGCTATAAAGTGATTTCTAAAGACAAGTGTCATCTTCATGCAGCACAGTAGTAATGCAGAAAGCTCCCTTATGAGCTTTCTGCATTACTACTGTGCTGCATGAAGCAGTTAGTTGTCTAACCCAGCACCAATGCGTCTTCATTTAATAGTCGGTAAAAAGAAGTGCTACTGTTTATTAAAAATAGGCTCGAGAGAAGAAATTTATCTAAACATGCAATGATCACAGAATAGCGTAATCAGCAAAAACTTAATAAAACTTCAACACAATTATTATGCGTTTAATCTGACAGAGGAAGTTTAAGGTTATCCGTTCTTCCGTTTGAGGTTGAAAATCATGCTCGCCTGATAAGCAGTTTCACTTTTAACTTGAAGGAATGAATACATCAAAGTGTTCACATAACTACGTCGCTATTTGCGTGACGAGAATAATCAAACGCCCCATTTTAGCCGTAAGGAAGGGCGGGAAATGGTGCAATAAGACTGTCACTGGGTTTGAATCCAGATCAGTCTCAGATTTAACATCTTTTGTAGAAATGTCGATTAATTTCAAACTTTTGAATTTGCCTTTAACTTTAATGCCACTGCACTGAAATATTTAGTGCAGTGGCAATAAAATAACGGTATAAAATTTAAGTTAGTTGAGATTGAGCAAGATCTCAGCTTGATAATGTTAGAGAGAGAGAAGGGCATTGAACTTCTAGGCGGAATGGACGGAAAACGTAGAAGGGACGATATCCTATCCAACGGTCAACGCCTACTCTACTGATAACCTATGCGCATGGATTAGGACCCAGATGGGTCACTTAGTTACTCAGTGCATGTTGCGTTTGAAATCTGTGTTACCCCTTCATTACCGGAAGCATTGCTGTGCATGCGCAATATTTCGTCTGCTTCATTTTCAAACTTTACAGATAAACTTAATTGTTGTCAAAATATGACCGAGTGTCAAACAGCTTGGATCCGGATGAGACGCCGAGTCACTCGGTGTCTCATTCGGATCTAAGCTGTTTGCATATGCCACTATGATTCGGGGTAAGCAGTGAATGAGTTAACACTTATAATACCAGTATCTTCAAACGCCAGGAAATAGTCATATTTCAATAAAATGCATTTTTTTTGCGTTAAGTGAGGCTTGTCACAAGAGGGCCTTTTCCACTGAATACGAATGACTTCAAATAAATCGTCATGTGTTTTTTTCTAAAACCACGCATGTGTCATTTTTTAAAAATAGCACATTATGCGGTTTTAGAAGAAAGCCGGCGATATTAAGCTTATCAATCATCAAAATTATGCAAAACAATAGCGATGAATAATTTCCGTTTTGCCACTAGCTATTCAACACTCAAACTGGAATTACCACAACACTCAATACAGGGACTGAATATAGCGACTTTCATTACTAAGACAATCGACAAAACTATGTCTGCAAATTCCTCAAATTCGTTTAAACGTCAAGTTAAAAACGGACTGGATCCTGATCAGACGTCGATTTAACTGATCTTGATACAGTTTGTCTGCAGTGTTCCACTGCGATCGAAACATGTGCGAATACAAACAATACAGCCGAAAGCATGTGCATACAACATTCCGGAGTCAAGATAGAGAAATGTGTCGGATTAGAATTACAGAAAAATGCGTTGAGAATCCTTTGCACGAGTGAAAGAGCTCATATCTGTCATGCTTTGCAACAACACTGAACCTGGTTATAACCTGCGTATTTATACTATTTTCTATAAGTCTTTGATCACTTCGGGAAATTGCTATGATTTTTCTCAATATCGGATATAATATTGAGTTCAAAATAATCAGTAAGACATGCAAAAGTATTGACCCTGATCTGGCTTCTCCCTTCCCAGGATCAGTGTCAGTCCTGTTTGCCAATGCCTTTCTCGCCGAGGCTTTGAGTAATTACAATCGATCAATCTCTGATCAGGATCCGCGCAGTTACATATCCAGATATAATATCATATTCAATATCAGACATGAGATTACACTTGAACCGTTTAACATTTCAAAGTGGAATTGGTCATAACCCTTATACATGTAATTAAGTATCAGCTTGGATTAAAAAATGCCAACCAGACCCGGGGTTTAAAAAATGAGATTTTGCTCCTTTCGAATTTTCAAGTTTAATCTTGGTCGCAATGAAAATTGCTACGTCAAAAAAAACTATGCTGCGAGTGAAAAAAAAACGACGTTCAAAATCAAGATGTTGACAAATTCATCATCCGACAATTAAAGCAGCACGGGCAGTGTTAATGTCACTGCTATGGTGTATGTTTATTGTATACAAACCTCTCTAACCCGGACACTTTCTAACTAAAACTGATATGACGTGAATGCTGGTGGCTGCTTAATGCAGCCTGAAAGTGATGCAGAAAACTCCTATAGGAATTCTCTGCATTACGCCCTGTCTGCAGTACGCGGTAACTTGTCTTAAAACACATTTTAGTCATATTTCCGGTTAAGATAGTGTCCGGTTTAGATAGGCTTTACTGCAGTCAAAAACGTGCACGCGCGCAACATCACCATGTGCCTCATGATCAGCAGACGGACATTTTGCAGGCGACCAATAAGTGCATCATACGAACGATAAAATGAGGGCGGTATCCTAGCTCGCGTGTCTCATCCTCCACGACTGAATGTATTACTCAAGATGGTGGTGATAAACTTTATAATACATACCGGAAATGACGCATTTTACATGTATAGTAAGCAAGGCTACAGATAAGCCGCGTACTCAAATATTTATGAAAGAATCTCATTTCTCAACAAAACCCTACGTTGTGACCATTCATTTGAATCGTCTTCTAATTAATGGTAACAACATAGGCTTTGGAAAAGAAAACAAACCCGCTTATCTGGTACACATTCGTCGTCTGCAAATAGTTTTCAAATTTGGATCCGCTCGTCTGTATATTGTTCAACGTTGTTCGATAAATTTCGATGACTGATTGTCAAAGGGGTTGGATCCTGATCAGATTCGAAGTTACGCGGTGTCTGATTTGGATTCAAGCTGTTTGCAATTATCGTCAAAGTCGCGAATTGCAGGGTACATCACAACACACAGACGTCTCTTGATTTTTAAATCTAATAATTTCATCCCTATAGGCGACTATAATCACCATTGCAAATTGGTGTCCCAGGCCAGACGCCGCCTTTGAAATGCGGCGTCTGAGCAGGAACTCCACTGTTTGTCACAACATCTAGGCCAACTACAGTGAAGTTGACAAACACATTTCATAAATTGATCTTCATTTCGAAGATTGTCAAACATTTTAATCCTAGTCGATTGACCCTTTCCTCCACTGAAGCGCTGTTTAGCGGCTCTGTAACTCATGACTGTTGAAAACATTGAAGAAAATGAAGCATCTTTCCTTGTGGATCAGTCTGAAAATAGCGTGTGGAGGAAATGGTTTATATTTGGCATCGAAATGGTAAAGGGACTAAAAGTTTATTTTACCGTAACATGAAGGATATTTAGACTTGAGGAGATACACAAGAAAGACAGATGGAAAAAGAGTAAGGAAATATAGAGACTGTGGTGAACGTTCACTATTAAACATTAGGGAGTGGAACTATAAGATGTTATAATCTTACGCTTCAATCCTAACATGATTTATGTTTATATATGATGTTGTACAATCATGAACAAATATTAAAACTAAATAAGGCAGAATTTAAGCCTGGGTCGGTTTCACAAACCGTCTGAAACTGAGATTTATCTGGAATACATGTCTGAAACTGCAGATTATGTTGTGGCACCGTTCCTATTGATTTAGTCTCGGCTTGTAGCCATAGAAAATTGGGTTACCGATTTTTTTTATATCTGAGCCTCTCTTGATCGAGTGATGTCTGAAAACTAGAGACCGACGAATATTAAATAGTCCCAGACGCAGATTGGTGTTATCAGGGTTACAGACAAGTGCTAAATCCTCATGAATGGTCCAAACCCTTTGTTGCGACAATTCATTAGAATCGTCTTGCTAAAACGAGTCTAATGAATGGTCGAAACATGGGTTTTGGTAGAGAACTTTCGAACTTAAGACACGTTTTGATTTACTATCTTATCTGTAGCAGCAGTGTTATGTAACACGGGGGTGGTTACCTTAGGAATTCATTCCAACGCTTTGCAAGTTTAATGTGATAACCGTCTGCTCAGTTCATGACAACAGCTAAAACTTTATGCAAAAAGCTGCATTCGAACGTTAAACCTTAGCCCGCTGCTAAAATTGTCGTCTGCTAAAATAATCGTCTGCTTAAATTTTAAATGCTTTTAGAGTAACTTAAAAATTGGTGAAACTATTGTCAAAGTGACTCACAAACAGCTTGGATCCCGATCAGACGCCGAGTTACTCGGCGTCTGATTCGGATCCCAGCTGTTTGAAAAATAACCCAA